>PVKH010005467.1:0-22275 GCA_004027955.1 Chaetophractus vellerosus | reverse complement strand
AAAAAAAAAAAAAAAAAAAAAAAAAAAAAAAAAAACACACCTCAAGTGACATAGCTCAAATTTTCCAAATTAAACTTACTCCTGGGGCTAAAAATCAAGCATGTGACAGTTCAGCTCTAAATAAAATCTTAGATTTGCGCATAAGGGAAAAAGAAAATCAGAGGAAAAGGGGTAGGAGTTAACATTTAAGTGGTTTTTCAACCTCATCATTACTCCTGCTCAAGAAAATAGGACACAGATGGGCAAAACACACCATCGTTCTGCCCTGAAGAGTCTAAGGAACTCATTAGAAGCTACTGTTGTTTCCTCATTATCTATTGTGAACTTGTAAGGGACAAAATTAATGATGGGGGGGCTCATCCGACAGCATTTAGTGCTACATAATGTCATGGGGTGGAAACTGGAAGGATGAGTTACAAAGATACAGTGAGACACTGCAACCCGCAGAAGCTTACCGTTGAAACGATTCCTAAAGGTCTACTTCTGCGAGGGAGTTCAGGAGTGAATATATCCTTACATGCTGTTCTGTTTTGTAAAAACGGTTTACATTAAGGAATAACACAACCCCAAACTTTCTCTTACTTCTGGCCACAGCTCCGCACTCTTCTACTCCTACGCCAGAGAGAGGGTAAATGGGAATAAGGTCCACTGCTCCCAGGCAAGGATGGATTCCCTCTTGAACCTCCATATCGATAGACTGGAAGGCCTCCAGGCAGGCAGCAAGAACAGAACGGCCTCACAAATGCAAAATTGTGAAAACAATCATTAAACTTTCAACTTATCTAAAGCAGCAGCGATGATTTTGTCATCCCACTAGTCACTTTTCTTTTGCAACATATATATAATACTGTTTTTTTTTTCATAAAAAATAATGAAATATAAAAGATCCAACAATATTTTCCCTTGCCCCACCTCCCCATAGTTATAAAACTCCACATTTCTTTCAACTCTGTACTCCTAAAAGTGGAGGAAGTACGCACTTTGTAATTTTGTATAATCAGATACTTATTTTTTTATTTTATCAAATTAATGTGATAAAATTCCTTGCTATTTTCAAAACGTTTTGTGAAAAATTATATTAAAATTTGCACACAGACATAAAATTTTAAAAGCAAATACTTAGTTTAGTTTTGTTCTTGTCCAGCAATTCAGTTTTTATTGAATTATTATATCCAAATACATATTATAGACACCTTAGAGTTTTATGTTATTACTTGAAGTTTTCATTAGCAGTGCAACATGACACCATTTTAGCAACAGATATCAACAACAACAAAGAAGCAGATTTTACACCTTATTTTATGATTAACATTCAAGATTGTCTTATGTTTGCTGGAAGTTATTAGTCAAAGCTTCACAAAGCAAACAAATTTTTTAAAGTTGAACTCAAGTTCATTTGAAAATATTCTGAAACTTCACTAAACAATATTAAAACATGGGATTTTTGTTTAAATAATTGTAATTCTTCATATTCGAGTTGTCCTACTAAACCTTATGACATCCCCATTTCATTTCAACCCACAGCCCAACTCAAGATTTTGTCTCCCAACCCAAAACACAACTCCTTTTTAGCATGTTTCTTTCCATGTCAACTTATAAGTGGAATCAAGATTGACTTTAACACTATGACTTTAGCTGTTAAGACTTGAAAATGCTTCTCTTAACCACAAAGAGATGTGATCATCTCCTGAAGAAGAATGTTATGAACTCTTGGATCCCAAGCTTCATTTTAATAAAGGAGGAAATAGGAAATATTTGAGATGTACATGTTCAGAAAAATGATGAAATGCAGTTTTCTGGTAGACTCTACTGAATGAAGGGAAGACTTCAAATTTACATAGGAAATCAATGATTAAAAAATATTCAGGTCTACCTGAAGCCTACGGTCATCAAAAAAGACACAGCTAAAGAAAGAAACTGACTTCTTACCCAATGTATCAACAGAAGCTGCTACTGTAATGACTGAACGGTTATAGTCTTGGTCAGAAAATATATTGAGCACTGATACTTCAGGATGTTTCTGCCCTGTAAAGAAAACAACACATAAATGCAAGACTTTTTTCTATGAGGAAACCTTAATTCTTTCTTTCTTCTGCTATAATTTAACTGACTTTTAACAGAAAAATTCTGGGGTGTGACCCTTGGAAATAACAATAGCTAAGCATAAAATTTGTGGACAGGTATGTCCACTTCTTACAGCATCTTACTATGTAACTTAGAAGGCCCAGCTTAGGCACTAGCCTTTGGTGTTTCTGAGAGACCTCCTCTTGGACTTGCTACTGAGTTTGCCAAGTGAACCTGCCAAAGTTCTCTTAACTCAGTCTTAAGTTAGTAGCCTCCTGTTTCAATTGCAAATCCGATTACTCTAAATTCTGTTCCTTATCAATCTCATTTCCTGGGCCTTGTCCATTCTTCCTTCCAAAACTCAGAAATCAAAGTGACTGGGTCAAAATGTGACATCTGGAAAAACTAGGTTAGGCCAATTAGTGCCAGTGGTAGAGGTTTCTGGGATGAATGCACCTGTCCATTAGAAAGTAGCCTGACTCTGATTCCACCATCTTCTATTCAGAGGCCACCAACAGCTTTTAGATGCTAATGACTTCCAGCTTTCAGTGGCTTTGACGCACTTGGATGTGTAACCTGGAGGAAAAAGCTGCCATACTCTTGTTTGGCAGCCACACACAACCCCAAAGTTATTTTTGAAGTTTACAAGCCTAGTTCAGGATCCTTAAAAGTCTCCCTTAAGCCTACAAAAGCAAATTCAAAGTAAAGGACAAAAGTTTTCAGGCAGTAATTAAATCTTAAGTTATGCTATTTATTATACCTTATCCCCCTGTCCCCTGGGAGCTTAACAATTAATCTTTTCAGAGGAAAGGAAAAACAAGCTACACCAAGGAAATACGGAGCTTACAGCAGCCCTACACAATTAATTTTAATAATGTGAGAAGATAAACATATGTTGCTCACACCCATAGCCAAATGAGCATCTATCAAGCCCTGCCCTGGTGATGGTCTAAAATTTATAACTCAGGTTCCTTTACCAAAGACCTTTTCAGGCCATTTAAATGTTCTCACATTGCTTAATTAGAAAAAAAAAAAAGTATCATTTATACAGCTTTTTCCACTCACTTAAAAATAAATGCCTTTAAAATATTTGTAAAACAACAGGTTCATTTTCTTAACTAGTGCTACCTTCCCTTCATTTTAAAACTATAAAAGAAGAAGCAAGAACAAGATCACACAACCTCCAATTTTATGCCGTTTTCAACATTCTTTAGCTCCTGGAGGAAGAAAGATATGCTTTTTTTTTTTTTCCATCTCCAATCTTCTGAAAAGCTTTTATTCTCAGTTTCATATGATTCAATTGAATCAAATGCTGAAAGAACGAAACACTCTCTCCTGCAATTTCTTAAGCATGCATATAGAAAAAGAATTACTGCTGGCAGGAGGAGCCAGCAGTATGAATCTCAGCAGAAGTAAATTGTTTGGTATTTGGAATGGAGTATAATAGCTATAATTTCATTTGAGCTACTGCCACTAATAAGCTGATAAAAACTGTGAGCTGAGGCCCAGGCGTCCATCAGTGTGTGACTTCCACAAATGTCTCTGCACATCCACTTAATCATAGAAACAGGTAACCCACTCCCATTTGGTATACTGTTTCTGACAATAAGAAGCCCAAGTGGATTCTTCCTGCAAAGAGAATGAAAAAGCACAGCTGCGTACAGATTCCAAAGGAGTTTTCTTGTCAGCAATTATCAGGAATTTTCATAGATATTTCCAGCTCCTGCAAAGTTGCGAGACAGTAACTTAAATGTGCTTATTGAAATGGGTTCTGAGAAATGCTCCCTTTTCATGGAAAGCTTTAACCAAATCAAAAATGACAATTAGAATTTAAAATGCACTTTCAAATGATTTAGAGTTGTGACTCTAAAGCTCACTTGTTGCCAAAAAACTGTTGATTTAATAACAAGGCATTTCTATTTAAATGATTATAAGTGTGTAAATACAGTGGTTTGTGTGTGTCTGTGTGAAAGTACAAATGATATCTTAGAAACATGTGTCATCACATGAACATTTCAACAAAAAGGGAAAACAGAGTAGCATCTATCATAGTGAATACCGGCCCAGGGAGCAGGGAGACCTGAGTTCCAGTCTTCTGTCTCTGCATTGCTGAGTAATCTTACACGCATCACTTATATGTAATCATCTAATGGTTCTTTTACAGAGAAAATGGAAAAGAAATAGTAATACTGTAATGATAGCATGGGCTTTTGCTGGCAGGAGGGCTTTGAAAAATAGTTGATATTTGGCAAGTTTACTTTTTATTCAGCCTGCCAAATAAAAATCATATTATATGATAATATATGATTATGCTCATTCTATTAATGATCAAATAGAATGATCATGAGGACAAACATTAGGCCGCCATGTAAAACACATAAACTTCTCAGGATTCTGTCAAGACCCTGAACAATGTACATCTCAGAGACTCACACTCAAACAGGAAGAACTGCACTGCTGAGAGCAGGCACACATTTGGAAATGAGCACATGTACACATGTGAGTAACTGAGCTATCTCAGTACACTGCAGATGGGCAGAAGCTATACCAGCCCAAGAACAGGGGGAAACATCAAGGAAGAAAGAAAGACAAGTGTTCTGTAGATACTGTCTATAGAGTACAAAAATTATTACCAAAACACTCCACTATGTGCTTCTATTGTCTTGTTCCTACCATTTTCTCCAAGGAGAGCTGCTTTTGCTATGTTCTCAACAACATATTTTCTTCTGGCTTCTGAAATGTTTAGTAAACAGGCAGCCAACGGAAACCCCAGTCTGGAGGAAGACATGGTGATTTTTCTAGAACCAAAGAAAAACGAGTCTCCATTCTACTCTCTATAGCGGCATTCATAATTTTATGTTCATTAACCAAACACATTTTTTAAAAATCAGTTTTTTGGAAAGTAGGCTGTAATATGAACACTTCACTGGCTAATTCATTTCTAGAGAACACCTAAAGGATAAAATCCTCAGATTGACTCAACCAGAAACCACATATATATAGTTATGCATGTATGACATACGAACATAGTAACAACACTTGAAAATATCTGGCAAATTTCTCAACCTGAATTTTGTCGTGTAAATAAAACTTCTTTATTAAGTATGCTATTGGGTTTTAAGCATAGCCTTCCTAGTTTCTCTCTTTGCCAGGGTCTTTGCTATTTCGCAGAAAGGCATGGCCCTTTCATTAAGATACCTACTGGGGAAACACAGAAAAGGGGGAATGAGGGAGATTATTTAATATGTTGATTATTATAAAAAAAAAAAAACCTATCCTTGTGGCAACAAGAAAAAGCATCTCCACAGGTCATGGCATGAACATTATACAAACAAACAAAAGTGACTGATTTGGGTGCTTTAAATGATAAATACTTGACTGACCAAATTCCTCTTGTACTTTGATCTCCAAAGTTTCTAAATCAGTTTAAAATCTTTCCATGGGACTCTGTACCTTGAACTGAAGATAAAAATTTATTGAGTCTCTTGTTGAAAATGGGTTAATTACACAAGTTTTGGAGGTTGTTTTGACTCTTTCTGATCATCTAAAATGGCATTTTTTGGACTCATCTTTCCATACCTCAAATGATATTATGATCTAAACGAATTAAAATATCACAACATAATTAGAAAATAATCCCCCTCTTCAAGATCAGGCATCATAAATTTTAAATTATCATAATTAAAAATGAACGTGGCCCTAACAAATTCTTTCAACAAGTATTTGATGACGGTTATTTTGAGCCAGGTAACGTTCTGTGTTCAGGGAATATTGGGTTGGTGTTCCACCTCTGAGATAAACTTTAAGCTTGTGACTTTAAGCTAAACTTGCTTTGGTGCAAATAATGGTGTGCTCAATGAAAAAATTAGCTGACTTCTGTTCGCTTAGAGTGTTTGTCGGCCTAAGCATCCTAACCTGGAGTGCACACAGGGCTTCCTGGCTAGGTCGGGTTTGCAGGAAGGCTTTCGTATGGTGACCATCACCTTGTAATTGAAAATTTATAAAAATATGACCATTAGATTGTTCTAGACATTAATAGCATTGTTGTAATAAAGCAGCTCAGACCACTCTCGTTTCTATGTAAACAAAAAATTGCTTTACACAAGGGGTGTGGGCGTCTTCTGGTTTTCATTTGTTTTCAATGTGTTTATGTAGCTTAATTGTCTCATCAGGCACTTTCCCAACATAATTATGCTTTTTAACAAATGGTGTTTATGGCAACCCCTAACAGTGCAAAAGAAAGGATTAGTTTCATCCTCTCATCCCACATTTTGATTCCCTGTGGACAGCTAAATCACACAAAGATGGTGTTAGAAAAATCTACCTCCACAGCAAAAGCTGAAATGAGCGGCAGTACCAGGCATTTGGAGAGGAGTCAGGTTTGTTAGTAAGCTGGGTAGGTTTCTCTTTTCCTCCTCCTTTAAGAAACTGACCCAAAACCAAGGCCGCCAAACGCTGCGGTTTGGGAGATGGCGGTCCTAGTCCGCCCATCCCTTCAGTCACCGTTCTATTACTTCCGGCGATCAAACCAAAAATCCTCGCCTCCACCCCCTCACCCCAGCCTGGCGGAGGAACTCCTTAGGGCAAGAGCGGCGCGGGCCCGCCACGCTTCCGCCAAGTCACCTGCCTGCGCACGCAACCACGGGCCCTTTCGAGGCTGCGGAAGACTCGGCGGGGAGTCAGCACGGTGGGCCCGGGGCTAGAACCCCGCCGCCAAGACCCCCTGCGCCGTCGGGTCCTCGGATCAGGTGCGGAGTTTCCCAGGGCCACGTGGGCCGAAGGGTAACCTGAGTGTGGCCGGAGTCCTTGCTGCCTCGCTGCCCGGCTTCTAGTTTATTCGCCGGCCCCCGGGGGCCCCCGGGCCTTCCTCCACGAGGCCAGCCGCGCGGGCAGCGTCCGGGCGTGGGGCGAGCGCTCCTTCCCGGGAGCGAGGGCCTGCCGCGTGGCTGCGCTGCCGTGGGCCCGGCTTCGGAGCCGGCGGGCGCAGCAGTTCCGCTGTTTGGAATTGGAACCGACCAGAGCGCCGAGGAGCGGCCGGGCCCGACGGCCGCCGAGTCGAAGTCGCCGCCCGTGACCGGCGCGCAGCCTCCGCTGCCGGCTCCGCCTCCCGGGCGCCCTGGGGTCCGCTCCACCCTAACCGTCCACCGCCTGAGCCTCCTCTGCCTTTCCCTCCTGGCGCTGGACACCATGTGCTCAGCGTCCTTGAAAGGTTTATTGCTTTCAGAATTGCCTTTCGTCTTATCTTTACCTTAGACACCTCCTCGGTTCTCTAGTAAATAAATGACTTTTCCAGAAGGCATTAGAATCTAATGATTAGGTCTTTACGCGTTGATCATACACCAGCAGGGGGCTCTTTTCTCTGCTTTTGTTGAGGGACGCACACACAAAACCCTCTGGTAAATTCTTTCCTGAGAGATCCCACTGCCCGCGAGTGCCTGTGAATATAAACTGAACCCAGCCCAGGACAAAAGCAGCACTTGCATAGACCCATTTAGTCAAGCTTGCAACGAATATGAACCAGGCATTAAGCATTTCCCTGTTTTCTAGGCCAGTGAACCTTGAGAACACATTTCTCTTCCAAAAAATCAGGAACTGCTTTTTTATGTAGCAAGGATTAAATGTCACCATTTTGATCCAGTTTCGTTCCTGAAGTGAAATAATCAGTAAATAACTACTTTGACAGAATAAATTAATTTTTAGATCTATTTTTTATTTTCTAATTATAATTTTAAAACACAGATTTGAGGAAATTAACATTTATGTGGACATTTGGTTTCTAGCCTAATGTGGCATAAAAATAAGTAACATAATGAGTGTTAAAAAAAATCAGGTTCATGATGCTTCTCACATCATCATCATTGTACTTAGATGTCACAACAGTATTATGTGCGATTATGTCAGATCCAGCCTTCTCCATCTCGGAGTGTTGGCAGGTAGGAGGGTTGTTGGCAAGAGGAGGGGTGTTAACCTCAGGATCCTGGATCCATTCCAAGGCTGGTAATTACATTCTGCCAGCCAAAATTCATCCCATAATTTTAATTGGATAAATCCTTTCTGGCCTAAGCTACTGCTATGCCTGTCAAACTGTTGCCACATTTCACCCCAGAGGTGTCTGTGTTTTAGTTGCAAGAATCAGTCCCTTAGAGGTTGGCTTATCAGTTTAAATCCTATGGAATTAAATATGTATTTAGGTATTTTTAATACTGAATCTACATAGAAATACATTAAAAGATATATATGGATGTTAATGCCTAAAGATTAATACCCATCTGATGTCATTATTCATCAGGTAATTTTAAGAGCTTTGTGACCAGATTGATGTCCCTGACTTCCTCCCTATTGCCTTTTGAAAGCCTTTGTTGCCTTTGGCTTTAGCTTCCATTGCGAAAAAGTACTGTGTCCAGAGGTTCCTTCCATGGAAGAACAATGGAACTGAAGCCCCTGTGTTTCACCTTTACAATCCTATGGCAAGACAACTTGCTAAAATGGAAGGCAGACTAGTACTATTACATCCAGTCTTGTCATAGCCCTTCACAGAAATGGGATATCTAGGGGCATTATGGTTCTAGCTGCCAGAACTAAAGCTTCTTCCCATGTCTTCCAATCCTCTCTTTGAAAATACCTCTTACAAAGGCTGCTGGGGGCATTAAATAGGATGATGTTTCTGAAAGCATCAGTACCTAGAAGTCCCTTCAAACACACTGTACTCACTTCAAACACAAATGGAGAGAAAACAGGATTCCAGTGTTCCTTGTGGAGTGCAGCATCTATCCCTGCCTGCAGATTGTAAAGATCTCTTGAAAAAGACAAGGAGACAGGTACCATCATATACAATAAGACCTTTAGCAATAAGATCGAAATATTGTGTTCTCTTTAAAAATGGAGAGGTACTGTTGGTGTTATTTTAGCTATACCGCTTGTTAGCCTACCGGTCCATTATTTAAAAGATGCTTTTGTCACATTTATAATGTATGTAATATCAAGGCTCTCATTTTTATTTAACTCAGCATTCTTGGGGGAGGGGAGTTGTATTTTTGCGGTTTTTGAGTTAATGTATTATTCTGACCCCTTGTTTCTCTGGCTAAGCCCACCTTCAGTGTATTAGTTCTTTTGTTCATTATGATTCTTGCCCAGAAACAAGTAAGCACTGGAATAGAGGACAGATTAAAAACTCCCAAGTGTCAGTTCTATCAGTGACGACTACTATTTCCTAACACTCCCATCGGTTCTGTTAGATGAAGAGTACACTTTTCTATTCTCTTTGTTTTTATTTTTGCAAGAAGGGATAACTTAGGTCTTTCTTATCAGAACCTTTCTTGGCCCTTCTGAGGAGAGTAAAAGGGAGAGGCTGCCCTCTAGCGTGGCTCCCCAGGTCTACCTGAACCCAGAGCCCAGGTGCTGGTTGAGCAGGGCTGGGGCAGGGTAAAGCCCTCACCTTGGGCCCAAAAAACTCTGTAATGCAATATATATTTTTAAAATCATAATGCCAAAAAATCCATGGTTAACAAAATATCAAAAATTTAAATAAAGACAGGACCCACCCCTGCACTTGCCTGACTCGGCCTCCCTCTCCTCATCCTAATCCCCGGACTATGGTTGCATTCCCCTTTTTGCCAGTCTGTCTCCGATTGCAGGGTTGAAAGAAAACTGTGCCACTCTGCCCTGCCAGCATCCTTTCTTTTACCCTCCTAAAGGGCAACAGAACTAGAAATGTCGAGGGTAGAAATCTCCGAGCTAGGAGATACACATTTAGTCTGTTGAAGAATTTCCTAGGCTTCCATCTATAGGAGACTTGGCTAACATCTCAAATAAAGACAAACCCTTATTAGAACAAGCAAAGATGTTTTAATGAACATTTTAAGTAATACTGTGAATCTGTTTTCTCTTTTCACATTCTAGCATTTGCCTGTGTTCAGGAAAACATGAGTAGAGAATTTCCCTGAGAAAAACAGAAGTCTAATTCCTAATGCCATTTTTACTCTTTTAAGATTTCAGTTTCACTATATTGTTTGCACTGTGTCAGATTTCATTCCACCTTAGTCCCTCCTCATTGAACATGAAAAGATTTTATTTCATATAAATGTGGTCTGATAACTGAGGGATCAAAAGAAGTGGTTTTAATTGTCATTCTAGGACAAGTTAAGTGAAGGAAGTGTTTTTAATTACTTGAGTTTTAAATATTTTTTATCAACGATATTATGAAATAGGTATTTTATTGGTCAGTTTTTAAAATAGCAAATAGTTTTTGCTATTGCCATTTTCAGTTTGGAGAGGGGACACTTCATTTTAAATGAAGAAAAGGAACTTGATGCCCAGGAAGAAGTTACAGAAGTTACAAAAACACCTCTATTGCCCATACATGTGTGTCTTAATTATGTAAAATGATCTTTAGCCATTTTTATCTTAATGAAGGGAAAAAAAGACCCACAAAATTTCCAGAATTAACTATTTATTTTGCACCTTAATGTTTTGGAAGTTGTTTTCACTTTAAAAAATATGGACTCTTCTTTAGTTGCTGATCTGTTTATCATGACGGATAGTAAACTAGAATGTAAGTGTATTTTAAACTGAATTATTAGCTTAAATTGGAATCACTTATTATACATTCTATTCACTCATGGCCAGAATATCTCGTGTAGTTAGCCAAAAATTCAATATCTGATCCAGTCCACCCTTAATTTATTCTCTGCCTTTGTATAACTTCCATGTGTATACCTTCCATGTGAGCATTCAGTTGTGCTTTCCTTTAGTATAGAACTTGGGCATTGAATGAAATGAAGTGTCTCCTATAGCTTCTTTCTAAAGCTGTTTTGTTTTCATGTCTATCAGTTATATTGCAGATGAAAAGCATTCATAAAATAGACTAAATTTTCACTTAAAATTTGTTTTAATTTATATGATTACAATAAGGTTTTTTCTAAAACTATTAGAATTCATAAAATGTATTTTATTATATTCAGAAAAATGCTAGGAGTGTTTAAAGACACTTTCCCCTAAGTAGCATGAATTTTTATTATGAGGTTTTATCAGTAAATAGTTTCTTTAAATTTCCAACTAGTGGGTGGTGCCTGCCAACATTCATTAAGACAGATGACACATGTAGTGGCCAGCCATGCTCAATACACTTGTAGATACTTCTGTATTGATGTTTGATGTCTCTATGCATATGTAAATTAAAGTCAACTCTTACTGACTCCAAGAGGGTAACGTTTGTGAAAGCTCAGGGCTTACAAAGACCCTGAGCAGAAGCACTGATATAGTGCTTGGCTTGTCCTAATGCAGACATGTGTTCACAGGTGTCCTTTGCTTGGAAAAGGAGCCCTTCTGGGCAGAACCAGTTCTGCTCTTGGGCAACTCTCCAAGCTTGGTCTCTTCAGGATACTCAAACTGAAGGTTTTCCTGCTAGTTTTGTGTCTTTTTCTGTGTATCTCAGTGTGTGAAGGGATTTAACTTTCTAAACTGTACCTTTTTGTTACATTTAGATAGAAAATGTCTAATTTCTTAGGAAGACACGGGAAAAATGAATTTCTTGGTGACGGTGTTGTTTTTAATATTTTCTTTATTCTACCTCGTGCCTCTTAGTTATTATTCAACACCTTTAGCTTGAAGTTCTATGTTTGTGGATAAAGATTTGAAAATAAAAATTCATAGAACTGTAGGTCAGAAGGAACCTTAGAGTTCACCTGACACTTCATCATAACTGTTCAGATGACGTCTGATCTGTAAACCAAATAGGCACCAGAGATGGAAGCAGAGCTCCTGACAGGATGAGGGGGCGAGAAAGGGCGGTATCCCTCCCCTGCTGCTTTTGCCATGGCCTCTTCCTGAACCCTAAGATGTCTTTGAAAACCACTGACTAATTCTAGCACTTTCCAGGGGCACAAAACCTTGTTTATAATATCATACAAAGTTCTCATCTTTTGAAGGTTAATCCTCTATCCTGAAATGAGATTTATGATGCTATTGTAAAATGCAAGAACTGTGGAAAAGCCACTTTACTTTTTAAATTATTGGATAGGTTTTAAATAAGAATTTCTGTGGAGGAAAATAAATATGGATGGGTGTTCAAATCTAAAATAATCTACCAAAGATTTTAATTAATACTTGAGGAAATGTGGTACAGAAACCAGAAGGATAAAGATTTTTGGGAAGGAGCAGGAAGGATTCAAAAAGATGCAATCAAATATAGAAGACAATTATGGTTCAGACAACAGGCAAGGATGAAAGAGGCTTAGTTACTGTATCATTAACCCATTCCAAAGACTGTAATATAGCCCTGCCCTTCCCAGTACCTCTGTCACTTTTAGCATCAATATTTTCATTTCTCTATTTTGGGCAAAAGGATGGCAATGTTTCTTTACGGGAGATTTGGAGTTTTTTATATTGTATTTAGATATGAAACCCACTTTTCTGTACCTTCCCCAATTTTTTTTTACTTTTATCTAATGTCATATCATTTGATCTGTGAGCTTAAATTTTGAATGACACTACAGACCTGTCCAGCAGTGGTTTCAGCACCCATATTTTAAAGCTGAATTAAAAATACAAATATAAAAATATGTAATGAAAAATATATAATGTAAGTACATTTTGTATATCAAAATCAAATTATATCACATATTCACTTGGTTGCTACAAATTTTACTCAAAATTCACACAATTGCTTCATCTTTGGATTTCTTCTTTATTAATGTAAGAAATAATCAATATTCCAAGGTTTTATTTCCCTAAAACACTAATATTTTTTAAATAATAATTCAAATTATAAAGCATATGTTAAACAACTTGAATCTAATTAGATTGTCTAAAACTTATTAGTATAAATAGTAGAAAAGTTTAAGGAAAAAACTTTTTAAATTGCTTTCCTGGGTACAATCTACATTTGTTATTGAAGTAATAAACCAATTGGAACATTCTGTGTATTTTGCGGTATAACTTAATCTCATGTATGTCCTCCCTTAAAACAAACACCAAATGTACTAATAGGAATATATGATATAATTGTTCATTATAATGAAAGTTAAATATCTGTGATAATGTAATTTTTATTTACAAAAAGATAAAAATATTTTCTTTATAGATATTGTAATTTTATCAATAGTTGAGATATAGATTTAATAATATACAAATATTTGTTATATTTAATAGATTTGACTTTTTTTTACAAGCCATAGTTTTAAAGCTAAAAGAAAATCTGAAGTTTATCTCATCAAACACTTTGAGTGTGAAACCCAGGCCTAAAGCAAATAAGTTACTGCTTTATGTTTAATATTACTCTTCTGTTTCAAATTTTAAATGCCTGGAGGGTGAAGTGCAAGGTCCTTCCCATTGTGGCCCCATTCTATTTTTTAGTGTCTTCTTTTCCTTTTCCCCACCCTCTTCCTCACTTTCGTCTCATACCCTAACAGTTCACTGCTCACCAAATATATTTTGCAGTGCTATATATCTGTGGTTCTGCTTTTGCTTTCCTCAGAATTTCATCCTATGAACGAATCCCCCTACAAAAAAAATGTCCTCCCCCCTCTGTGAAGTCTTCCAGAATTCTGTCCTCTTTCCTGGAATTCTTATACTCTTTTCCATGTTCTCAAAACATCTTTTATTTACCACTGAAAGACTGATCAAATCATATTATTGTTAATCATTTCATTACGGGTCTCTCTCCCCTGTTAGACTGAATGGGAATAGGATAGTTCTTATCTTTTTATCTCTAGGACTTAGTCCAGGCTTCATTCATGGTAGGTAGTTTGTAAAAATGTGTTGAAGGGATGAATTAATGGATGATGGATGATGGAAAAGTACATATATAATTGAAAGAATGTGTGAATGAATTAAAGAATAAACAAACCAGTCAAGAAGGCAGTGAATAGATGACATTCTCAGCTTTGGTACTATTGATATCTTGGGCTGGATAATTATTTGTTGTGGGGCAATGTGTTGTGTATTGAAGGATATTTAGTGGCATTCCTGGCCTCTTGTCCACTAGATGCCAATAGCACCCAGTTGTGACAACCAGTGATATCTCCAGACTTTACCAAATATCCCAAGGTGGGGGCTGTAGAAGGAGTGGGGAATTGTCCTTAGTTAAGAACCCCTGGAATAGATGGAAAGAAGGATTGCTGGATGTAGTTATTCAGGTAGAGGACAGGGATTAGAACTCTGGTCTCTGTTTAAGTCCAGTACTCTTTCCATTATAACTTGGCTCTGCTGAGATCCAAGTTCAATTATTAGTTTTCTCTCAAACTATTCTTAAAACCTGAGATCAAAAACAGGAATAACAGAAGTATAATTTACAGGATAGAGTAATAAAAAAGCAACATTAAGAGCAAAGGTATGCCATTCCTTATTTCAACCGATTTAATTTACCCTCAGCTTTTTAAAATAGCATTGTTGTAGTTGATGTTATTAAATGGTAATTATTTGATGCTGCCCTAAAAATTTGCTCCTTAACGCCTTGTTTTTAAAAATGTTCTATATGCCACTTCATAGCACCATCTTGTGGATCTTAGAGGAATTCATTGATTATAACAGTTTAAAATGTCCAGTTGTTTCTCCAGGAAAAGGGAGAAAAAGAATAGAGAAACTATAAAATATAAGGACGTTCTTTGCTTATTGAAATGCCCTACCAAACTCTTAGGAATGTAATGAAGTGAGACTTCAACTTTGTTATTTGGCCACGATTTACTATTTTGCTTCAACTACAGCTTCACTTTTGACCTTTGGTACGTAGCCACATACCTACATCATTATCATCATATCTGCCTCATGCAGGTACCATTACATACAGTCAGCATAGCAGGGGCATAATGCCAACAAAGAAGATAATTCTAATGTATTGCTTAATATTTGAATATTTATTTTGAACCTAGGCACACAAATGGAATGAAAATTTCCTTAGGTGCTTAAAGATCAGTGGAAGTATTGGAAGAGTAAAGTTTGCAAAATTAAGGAAGATTGTGAAAGCTGAAAACAAAAATCTTTTAAGTTATTAAATTGAGAAACAGGAAAATAGATTAATAATTAATATGATGAATATTTGTTCCTGTACCTTGATGTCAAACTTTTAAAATTTTATCACTAATATTTTTCATTATAAAAATGTATTGCAATTACATTTCACATTTCTTCTTATATGCAGGAAGTTCAGTCAATGATGATATCTAGCTTCAGCCCCTGACAAATTGATCTAAACGTAGCCATTTGGCATTTAGCCTAAATGTGTATTTGATATACCACTACTCTAATTCTAAAAGGACATTAAAATAGAAAGAAAATGATATAAAACAAAATAGATTTGAAGTTTCTTCCTCGTTTTAAAACATGTATTTACCTTCTGGACTTGAAAGAAATATTCATTACAAAATTCCAGGAGCATCAAATGTCAAGGGCAGTACATAGTGCCTGCTTGGAATTAGTGATATGGGTGAAACATATCTACTAATAGATATAGATAAAATCTAGTTTCATAGACAAAATATTTAATTGATCATATTTATTTGTTTTTCCCATTCCAATACACAATCTCCTCTTCTCCATGAGATAAACTTTGCACAGCCATATAATAAAAAAAAAAAAAATCTGCTCTTTGGTCATCTCCTTTGCCCATCTCTTCAAATGGAAACATCAAGAATTACCAACTGGATTCAGCTCAGGGTTATTATTTATGCTTCCTTTTTTAAGATAAGTCACCATTACTTTGGCAAACACTTTAAAAAGAAAATAACTTTTCCTACATGAATGTTCCCATAATTGTTTTGGCCACAAAGTAATTATTTTATATTACTGGACAGCAGATTCCTTTGCTTGCCTGTATGGTTTAAAATGGAACACCAGCATGTGGGTCAGGTAAGTGAGATATAAAAACTAGAAATATTTTAATGGAATTTAGCTCTACTTAACCCACATTACCTCTGTAAGGAATGCAATCAATGCTATGAGTAATGTATTTTTGAGTGACCATAAAGATCCCTGATTACTCAATATTGCATACTTTAGAGCAGAGAGATCAAGAAGTCATACTTCTATTCCAGACTGTCACCAAATGTATAATACTGGATAAATGACTCAACTTCTCTGGACCTCACTTCCCATATATGTAAAGAGAAGGCGTTGGACTGGGTATTCTTTTAATTTCCTTTCCAGGTTAAAAGATGAAGATTCAATGAATTGTCCTGCTGGGTAGGATCATGGCCCATCCTTAATAGTCTACTTCTGAGAGTGGCACCAAAGGATGATTTGTCATGCTGCACAGTTTAGGGATCTAACAAAAACATCTCTAACTCCCCACTACCCCCTAATGATCAAAGGTAGAAATGTTATCCACTAAATTAAATTTTTTTCATTAATACCATTTCTTTTCCACATATATCACATCTCTGCAGAAATATTTCATTTTACTTGAAATATTTTCCTCTGAGATTCAGAGGGTATCTCCTAATTCTGTTCCAAAATCTAATTTCAATTCTCTGAATCTTTCATATTTTTAAGATGGTCATCTTATATTCTTTAAACAATCTTTTCCTGGAGAAGTCTGCAGAACACTTGAAGGAGAGAGTGTACCTTAAAAATTATTCCCTGATCATAACAGGGTTGAAATTTACTCCATATTATATTGTCTTCTTGGATATTTGCAAACCCCATTACAGTTTTAATGATTCTGAAAGCCATTTTTATTTCTCTTTCTTTTTCCTGATTGTTTTAGTTTTTGGTTTGGTTAGTCAGTTTCTTTGTGGTGGTAAATTTTTCAGTTATCACTTTGGGAAATGGCTTTACTTTTCTAAACCTATCATTTTAGCCTGTCTTAAGACAGAAGCCATTCCTGTGAAGAGTTGATGTTTCTCTGGATCTTTTCCAGCTTCTTTGTTTTTATTAAATTTAGTATTTCTTCCTAGAAACAAAGAACCTCTGAGCTTTTTCTTGAATGTGAAGATGGTCATTTAAAAGATAAATGAACTGTTATGACCTCAGTCCAATATTTAGATATTCTCAATGATTCAGGTATCTCCTGTTTTCATTACTGCAACTATTACTGCAGTGTTTTATGTGTTTAATTCAAATGTAAACTCAGAACATTCTGAAAGTAATTTGGTAGATACCCTGTGCTACTTTGGTCAAAGTTGGTTTTGGTGATGAAAGTCCATATCCAATATTCACTAGAATCTAAAGTAGTTGTGGGGGAACCATCTGTAGCCCAATTGGTAGGGCTCCAGTTTACCACATGGGAGGCCCCGGCTTCGGTTCCTGGGGCCTCCTCGATCTGGCAGACTGCCTTGAGAAGGCAAGCCGCTGTGGGCAGGGCAAGCCGCTGCGTGGTGAGCTGACTTGGCGGGTCACCGCAGCAGGGGGAGACAAGCAGACACAGAAGAATGCAAAAATGAACACAGCAAGAACAAGCAGAAAGGGGGGGGTATATAATAAATAAATTAAATTTTTTTTAAAAAAGTAGTTGTGTGTTAGAATTAAAAACAAATACATAAAAAAAAAAGAGTTATCTGTCTACAAGAAATGGGAAGAGCACTGTAAAGACAAGGAGCCTGCTGTAATAAGGAGTAAGAAGGGATGACAGTTCTATTCAATGCTAACTTCCTACCCTAAACCCACTGAAATATACTAACTTCTTCAAACTGGAAATCTGATATGTCTTATGTTGATCATTAGCTAATAGTTGTGGCAAAGGTGACTAGTTAGTTCATCTCAAAGCTTGTCATGGTTTAAATTAACCTATAGACATATCATAATAAACAGTTTTGGGGAAAACCAGCATTATTTATTGGAATTAAACATAGTTGGAGTTTTACTATCAAATATCCTGATAAAAATAACCAGCCAAATACTTTTGGTAACTAGATTTCATTACTCTGTCTTTATTAGTGCCATAATATTGGCCCACATATAGTTTAGTATTTTATGCTATTTACTGATGGCACCTTTGTTTCTATTTAATATTTAAAGAAAGGATGTTTACATTACTGCTTTTTCTCTTAAAGAAATTATCTTATTAGACATTCATGTTATTTTTACCTTATTTACAAATTGAATGAATTTAAATTACTAAGCTACTTTTAAATTTTAGATGAGAAATGCTTAAAAAATAGGAATTAGATATCGTGTGCCCAAAATATTGAAAATATAATCCCTTTAAAAATATCTACCATCTCTCTCCTCCTCCTCCTTCTAATTCAAACGAGTTAGTTTCCTTTGAAGATGTCTTTTGCCAATGTTTCTGCAAACTATTTTTGTTTGAAAATTTCAGGGTGGAATACTTTTTCAGATGATGAACTATATTCTCAATTACAGCTTATAAAATGAAGAAAACCATAAGCTCTCATTGGTATCAATTTGATTCAAGGTCAAAATTAGATTTCCTCTTCTGATAACATTTGAATTATAAACTTCTTTTCTTGTAAGTAGATGGATTTAGGGTTCAGCTGGAAACTACAATACACTGAATGAGTACTAGAATTAAAGTACAATTTCAGGTGAACAGCTTACTTAATTTAACCTTGTTCAGTTACATTAAAGATGTTTTGGTCTTGGTACTAGAAATACTGATACATCACATTTTCTTAATAACAGTACTGACTTTAAAATTCCACATTAATACTATTAAAGGTTAGAGTAATTTATTTCTAGTCAGGCTATGTGGTAATAGTAGTGATAATAGTTGTAAGAAAGGAATTAGGCAACAAAATTATAAGTTGCTATGAGAAAATGAAAGAGGTACTTGTGGAGAGATGACTCCTGGCCTCCAGGACCCTGTTACATGTACCACCTGTTTTCATTAAGCTTTCATGCCAGACATTCACAAATCAATCACATACTATCCTTCAAGGAGGAAAGCATGGGGTTTAGGCTAGAAAAATCATATTTAGTCTGTTTGATGAACTCTAATTTGCATGAATCACATCATTTATGATGATGCCTAAAAACAAATTGAGAATTCAAATTCATTTTACATTAATTACTTAATACATATTAGACTAATGTTTATTTATGGAGTTGCAAATTATTGAGCAGACAAAAAGACCTGTGGAAAAGTCCTCTGAAGAGGCAGGGAAATTTGTTTAGCCCTTGTTAAAGAACTAAAGAAATGCAAAATCATTAAAGGCTTGTTAAGCCAGAATCTAAGAATAGCTTTACTTGACAAATAAATGTGGCACGTGATTAAGCAATGAGAATCACATGAAAACGTTATAAGCTGATAAATTCCAGGACCTGACTAGCGGACCTCACGTAAGTTTTCATGGATGGCCAGCAGCAGGTGGATTATTTGGATATACCTTGGTCACTTGATCACTTTTCCAATAACACTCCTTGACTTCCTCAGCCCTTGTCCAAGTGAGTAAGAATATGTGCTAAGGACCATTTGGCTTTAAATAAAGCTGTCATATACAGAGCTACTTAGATTTCCCCAATATCATTTAAAACCTAATACCATGCTAATGATTTCCATATTACCTCTAGAGCTAAGAGTCATTTTTTGGCATGAAAATAAATCTTTTTTAAAATTTTTGTGGTCTATATATTATAAGAAGGGTCATATAAAATTAGATTATAGCTCCACATCAGGCCATATAAATGCTTATGATGGCAAGCTCTTAAGTGGATGGATTTTTATTATAGGAAATTTCAGATACTTAAAAAAGTAGAGAGAAGAGTATAATGGATCCCATCTACCTAGTTTCAAAAATTATCTGTCCAATTTTATTTCATCTATATTCCTGCCATTTTTCCCTTTCCCCTCTACCCTACTCTTCACAGTATGACTTTAAAGGAAATCCCAGTTTTCAGATCATTTCATCCATAAATTTAAGAGGTTTGTTGTTGTGCTTGTGGTTTAAAGATTTATTTTATTTATCCCCCCCTTGCTGCTTGTGCTCTCTGTGTCCCTTTGCTGTGTGTTTTTCTGTGTCTGTTTGTCCCCTTTGTTGTGTCATCTTGCTGTGCCAGCTCACCACGCTTAAATCTAAGATGTTTTTTAATGAAGCGATCCCTGGCCCTTCCATGACTTAAATCTGCTTTGACAAGTGGCCACTGTCAGAGAACCATTTGTCGTCAAAAATCCCTGACCCCACCCTTGGTATCATTCTCTTAAATATCTTCAATGTATATACTTTCATTGGTAGTCCCTTCAGTACACCCAGAACTATTAATGTTAATTTGGCAACTTGTGTTAAAGGGTGTCCAAGGAAATCACCATTTATTCATTCAATCATTCATTCAACAAGTATTTGTTCTAGGCCCTGGAAATACTGTGTTGAGCAATTAGCAAAGAACCTCTCTCTCAGCTTATTTTCTGTGTGACAGAATCAACTACTACTGGGAAGACTACCTCTTTGTGTGGGCATTGATAATCCTGAGTCTACCTTATTTCCACCTGGGAAACTTTATACCCTCACAAAGAGCCCATCTTCTTAATATAGGGAATAACAAGTTTTATGTATGCCTCTTTTGATACCAACTCTCCCATCCCCCACTCCCTGTCCTCAGATTGCTTCAGGTAGGTCAGGAAAAAATGTGAATGACATGTTTTTGCCTCAAAATAAATAAAGTATTAATAGAAAAAAAAGTTTGTGTCCAAAACTCATGGTTTTGGGAACAAAATTTCTAAATAATTAGATGACAGCATCCAGAAAATATGTATAAATCCCCACATAAGACTAGTGTATAATTTAGTAACTATCATATATTATTATCTGAATATGAATCATGATTATGAAAAATTAGCTTCCTTACATATCAATCTCTAATTTAAAAAGTGATGTTTAGAGTTATAAAAGGTATCTTTTTTTTCAATATTGAATGCTGTTTGATTCAAATTACATTAGAAAGCTATCCTTAGTTCTGTGAATTTTTGCTGTTCAAAGATTGACTTTCTCTCTTGACATGTACCTTATAAATATAAACTCAATATTTAACTTACACAATATATACCTATAATAAAAAACAAAACAATAAGCAGCCACATATAAGATTTCTTTTTAACTTAAACAGGTTACTTTTAGCTATGCCCCCAATCAAAAAGTTTTCATTATAATGCTATAATATAAGGCATTTTCTGTCCTTGCTTCTTTAGGGGGTTGAGAATAGAAATGGTTTCTAATTTTAAAGGTTGAAAAGATTTAATAGCTGGATGAATTATATTTTAAAATTCCCATTAATTTATTTTCAAATTAAGAAAACCCACAACTTTGAGAAACTGATTATTATGGGGGAAAAGGCCTTGATTTGAAATTGTAGCCGAATATGAAAGCCTACATTTTGTAAGCATAAATATTACATTCTCTTCAAAAGATTTGCAAATTTTCATAGGCACATAACTTAGAGAATGAGAAGATTGTAATTTGAAAAATTACAGATTTCATTGTTTTTTTGATGTGTGAAACCTACAAACAAATATCAGAAGATTGTATTGCAAGACTGAAAATCCCTTGTTTAGTTTTGTAAGGGACAGTGCCCTATGTGGCTTACAACCCTGACTTAAAAAGAAAAATGCAGAGTAATGTAAAAGACACTCTAATCACTGAGCCTAATTACAAAGAGGAATAACTCAGTAAAAATTTTAAGTATCCTTGGGCAGGAGTGTGGTCTGGTGGTCAGAGCATGGAATTTCAGATCAGTAGTCTAAATTTCTATTTTAAACACCACTTCTGAATTTCTCCATGACTTTGGGCATGATACTAACATTATTTTTTAAATAAGAATTTAAGATTTGTGTTTGATAATTAAAAAGGATTTTTGAAATTCTCTAAAACATCTAATCTAATATTATTAAAAAAAAGCTTTCTTCTTGACAGTAATAAATTTACTTGATAAATTTACTAAATTTAATAATTTACTTGGTAAATATAAATGAATTCAGAAAACTTTTCTGTACCACTTGCCAATAACATAGTAACATTGCTGTACCTGTTTGTTATTTCAGTTCAGGGAATTAACAATCACATCACTGATATGGTGACTAATTCCTGTATTGTTCCTCTAAATTGGACCTTTGCTTTTGAGGAAATGGTAGCTCTCAGTGGAGCCAATGCTGCTCTTTTATACTACTTTTTATTGTCACTCTAAGGAACTTGTACTCCACAGTGACATGCCTGCTTTGTATTTTCTTTATGTGTAGTGTTTTTTAAGTGTTCCTTCAAGTGTAATAAGTACAGACAAATTACCATGTAAGTTTCTTTAAACTACTGCTAGATTTCTAGGGATGAATGTAGG
>PVKH010005466.1:0-22071 GCA_004027955.1 Chaetophractus vellerosus | reverse complement strand
GTCAAACGACGAGCTGGGAAATTCTCTCCGAATGTTGAAATCAGTTCCCTTTTATAAGCAGTCAACTGAATGGATAACAGCGTCATCCATTCTTCATCCAATCTTGCTGATTGATGCAGATGCAATTAGCCCCAGGCTTGCTGGACCCAACAGCTGGGCACAATTACCTGGCCGAGTTGACACATTAGCCTAGCCATCTTACCATCCATTAACCATGGACTCTTTTTTTTTAACACATCAATTTTATTGATACATATTAATAAAGCATAAATCCATCCAAAGTATACAGTCAGTGGTATTTGGCATAATCACATAGTTGTGCATTCATCACTTCAATCATTATTAGAGCATTTTCATTATTCCAGTAATAATAATAATAAAAACAAAAAACTGACAAAAAACTCATCACCTCTCAATCTCTCTATGCTTCCCCTGCTGTACCTAGCTGCCATTCTATTTCCATCTCTCTAGTTTATTTGTATTTATATTTTGTAAAAACAGTCTTATATATGCAACATTACCCATACTCATATTTCACATGAGGTTTCTCTATGCTATACAGTCTGATGTTACATTCTTTAGCTTTCCCTTTAGCAATATACGTGTCCTTAGATTTTCCCTTTCAACTACTGTCATACCTATATAATGTCTGCTAGTTACAAGCACTGTGATGTACTTTCACTATTTCTGTTCATTTCCAAATTTTTATCAACAACCTTTTTACCAATTCTGCACAGATTAACCCTTAGCTTTCCATTTTCTACCCTCACTCTATTTCTGGTGACCTATATTCTAATTATTAATGCCATGAGTTTACACAATAATTTAGTTCGTAATAGTACAATCATAGTATTTGTCTTTTTGTGTCTGGCTTACTTCACTCAACATAATGTCCTCCAGGTTCATGCATGGATCATATGCTCCACAACTTCATTTCTTCTTACAATTGCATAATATGCCATCATGTGTATACAGCACAATTTGTCTATCCATTAATTGGTTGATGGACAACTGGGTTGTTTCCATCTTTTGGCAACCGAGAATAACACCACTATGAACATCTGTATGCAGATATCTCTTCATGTTACTGCTTTCATTTCTTCCGGGTCAATTGCCAGGTCACGTGGCAAGTCTACTTCTTTAGGAACTGCCAAATGGTCCTCCACAGTGGCATTACCATTCTACATTCCCACCACTGGTGAACAGGTGTTCCTATCTCTCCACATTCTCTCCAACATTCGTAGTTTTCTGACTTTTTAATAGTGGCCATATAGGTGTGAAATGATATCTCATTGTAGTTTTGAATTGCAGTTCCCTAATTGCTAGTGATGTTGAATTTTTTTTCATATGTTTTTTCACCATTTGTATCTCTGCTTTGGACAAATGTCTATTCAAGTCTTTTGCCCATTTTTTATTGGGTAGTTTGTCTTTTTCTTGTTGAATTGTAGCATCTCTTTAGATGTCATGAGTATTAAACTCTTATCAGATATGTGATTTCCAAATACTTTCTCTATTGAGTAGGCTGCCTTTTTACCAATTAGACAAAGTCCTTTGAGGTACAAAAGTGTTTAATTTTGAGGAGGTCCCAGTTATCTGTTTTTTCTTTTACTGCTCCTGCTTTGGGTGTAAGGTTTAAGAAACTACTGCCTTCCACAAGATCTTAAAGATGTTTTCCTATATTTTCTTAGGAAATGTAGGAGCCACATTGGCTCCCCCGAGTTGGTTTTTTCATTTGTTTACTTGTTGTTTGTTTTCGTTTTTGGAGGCACCAGGGACCAAACATGGGGCCCCCCATGTGAGAAGCAGGCACTCAACCACTTGAGTCACATCTGCTCTCCAAGTGTCTTCCTAACATCCTTTATCTCTTAATCATATATTCCTTCAATTCTTTGAACTGATTTAGGCGATTTTTGTGATTATCATTGAATAGTTGTCTTAAATCATGTATCTTGTCACAATATTTGGTTTGTTCCTTTGTCTGAGCCATTTCTTCCTCCTTCCTAGTATGGCTTGTAATATTTTGCTGATTTCTCGGCATCTGAATATGTTGGTGAATTTGCTGTGATGGTCAGTTTCACTCTCTTGCCTAGTGTTTTGTTTTGTTTTGTTTTTTTCTTCTTCACAGTTCTTCTTTGCTTTTTGGTTCAACTTATATTCAGTCTTTAAAATTGCCCACCTTAAGTATCAAAATTGTGTCAGGGGCTCACTAATGGGGTACAGATTTTCTCCCAGAAATTGGGGCTAAAGAGAGACCCTGAGTTTTTCTCCATGCAGTTTCCTGGCCAGCCAGCAGATAGCGCTTGTAGGTGAGCACCTTTCCAGGGAGGTGTTTCAACTTCCTCTTTCCCATGTTTCTGGTTTGGCCAGAGCCGAGATTCAGAGCCAGCTCTGTTGACTGAATTCACTGAACAGAACCACTCTCCACCCTTCAATGCCCCCTCCCTCTACTCTTGTAACAACTGTCAGGGAGGAAGATGTCTGTTTCCCTCTAAGTTGGCTGTAGTGAGCTAGAGGTTTTATCCAGGCTTAATGTCTTGAGGGCGGGGGATGGGGCCTTTCCTGGCTGCTGTTGTGGTTTCTAAGTCATGTTTGTTGGTTCAGGTTCTTTTCTCTCTGTCCCTCACCTTCCTGTGGGTTGTGCAGCCCTGTCCTGGTCTGCTGACCCCCAAAGCATGCCTCCCATCAGCTTTTGGCCCTTTCTCCATTGTTTTTGTGAGAGAATTGAGCCCTGCCTGTCTACTCTGATACTGTCTTCCCAGAACTCCCCAGCCATGGACCCTTAAATAAAGTTACTTAACATCTGA
The DNA here is from genome assembly GCA_004027955.1 of Chaetophractus vellerosus. Classification (NCBI taxonomy): domain Eukaryota; kingdom Metazoa; phylum Chordata; class Mammalia; order Cingulata; family Chlamyphoridae; genus Chaetophractus; species Chaetophractus vellerosus. The sequence goes on along the minus strand of PVKH010005466.1, from coordinate 19,267 downwards.
GCCTTAATTTCCTCACTTGTGTAATTGGGTTAATATGCCTTCCCCCACCTTCCATAGTTGTGGGACTGACTGAAACAGTGTATGTGCATTTATTTGAAGCACTTTCTGACAGTTTTTTAAAACCTTAATCAATGTCTTTATTAATGAAGGTAGAGAGCCATAAAATTTAGCCAGCTTAATAAACTTTAAGATTATGTAGCAATATATATATTTTAACAGCTCTATCGTGGTATAATATACATACCATATAATTCACCTATTTTAAATGTACAGCTCAGTTATTTTTAGTGCATTTATCAAGTTGTGCATATATCATCACAGTCCAATTTTAGAATATTTCCATTATTATAAAAAATGTCTTCCATGCCCATTAGCAGTCTTCTCCATTCCTACCTCCCTGCAGCCCCTGGAAGCCATTAATCTGATTTTTGTGTTTATAGATTTGCCTTTTCAGGGCATTTCATATCATTGGAACCATATAATATGTGGCCTTTCCTGTTTCGCTTCTTTTACTGAGCATAATGTTTTTGAGGTTCATCTGTCTTGTAGTGTATATCAGTACTTCATTCCTTTTTATTACTGAATAATATTCCATTGTATGGATGTGCCACATGTTGTTTATCCAGTTACCAGTTGAGGACATTTGAGTTTTTTCTACTTTTTGGATATTATGAATAATGCTGCTATAACATGTTTTTGTGTATACATATGCTTTCATATTGAACTATAATTGTGCCTACATCTGCATGGAAATTTGGTTTATTCACTTATATATAAGATTTCAAATGAAGAGATTTAAATATAAAGAGTTTGACATATTTTGTTTACAGTTATGTATAGTAAGTATATTGCAAAATGGATTTAGCAGTCTTCATTAAGGTGTTTTTTCCTCTTGCATATGGATGAAACATCACCTTCATGACGTACAACAGCCCTATCTTTTCTCTTACAGTTATTTTCTTTCTCTTGTTTCATTTAATAGAATATAACACCTTTCTATGAGCTTTATAGGGTGGGTCCACATTAAAAACTCAGACCCTGACTTAATATCTTCCCTCTCCTCAAGCTTTTATTTACATTTGCATTATGCATTTTTGTCTTAGTACTGATAACCCCTGGCCTTTGCACTATGCATGTTTACGATGTCACTCTTTTAACATGTGATGACTAGTACTTGGTGGTTTTTTTTTTTTTTTTGGCCTGGTAATAGCCTATATACAGATTTTTATATCTGATATAAAATTAATACTTAGGCATCCAGAGTTATGTCATTAGATAAGCTCTTAAAGTTTGCAGTGCCAACATAGCCTTTTAAATTGACAGTTTCTTAATTTAATTTAATTGTATATTTATCTGTAATTTAATTCTGAATTTCTATTCCAAACTATTTAAATTTAGCCTGTATGGTTTAACATGTTAAAAGCAAAGCTCAATAAAATTACGTCCCTATAATATCCTATAGGATATTATACTACATATTATTAGCATCTCTTTGGTAAATAGTGATTAGGGTCCTATAACTGCTTATAGCAATAGCATTTGCATACATTGTCTAAAATCTACTTGTGTCCATAATTTTGGGATATTTCTTAAAAATAATGTAGTTTGCAGTGTATATTTATTAGCATTTAAAAGTGTTCTCTCTAAAAAATGGTCCTTTGTTTGGTAACCATTTCTGTATGGGGTGTGATCACAATAGCATCTTTACCTTAAGTTTTCATTCCACAGTGATGTGAGTATATGACATTAAAATGGGGAAAAGATTTAATATCTGGAGTTATTTTCTGGTGGATTGTTCATTTTTGTTATTCTCATAATCAACGCAAAGGTACCTATAAGCAAATTTCTGATTTTCTTACTCAATTATTTGTAATCATTGTTTAGAAGTAAATATGTCCAAAATATGGGGGAATAACTTTTCTTACTTTCTGTTGGTACAGAATATTTGTAGGTGATAAAAATAGATTTTTAGGGAACAGATATAACTCAAACGGTTGAGTGTCTGCTTCCCACATGGGAGGTCCCAGTTTTGGTTCCTGGTACTTCCTAAAAACAAACAAAAAAAGCAAACAACAAACAAACAAATGATTAAAACAACTCAGGGGAGGCAATGTGGCTCAGTGGTTGAGCACCAGCTTCCCACTTACAAGTTCCCATGTTCAATTCCCCGTCCTGGTACCTCAAAAAAAAAAAAAAAAAGATGGTTAGATATGGGAACATATTGGTTATAAGTGACAGGTACTCATAGCAGTCAATTGTGTTTTGATACATTTTAATGAAAAAGTATAGATGAAATTCTATGAAATTATAAATAATGGTTTTAAAATTGGAGCATATTAGCTACAGCACTGTCTGACATGCTAATAAATTAGATAACATTGATTTTCATATTTATAATAAATTATATCAAAATTATATAGATGAGATGCTTTTATCAATATAATAGTGATTATAATGATGATACCATATTAATAATGACCATATCTGTAAAATTTGAAGCCAAATGATAGAAGTAGCTTATTAATATTTTATTTGGATGTTCTCTTGAATTGTCACATCATCAAATAAATTATAAGTTTAAACGTACAATCCTATTTCTCTAGACTCAAATTGAGTTTGACCTTTGTGTCTTCCTAGGATTTACTCTATTTTCTTTTTTGAATAATTGATATTTACAAGTTAATGTTGATATTTGTCTTTAGATAATTTTCTGATTATTTCTTTTCTATCACAGTAATAGTCTTAAAAATTTTATCTATGTAATTTTCAGCTGTTTTTCTTTAAAAGCATACTTTGCTTCTATTTTACGAAATTACATTTGATGTGGAATTTTAAAAGTCAATTTATTATTCACTTTTACTTCAAAATTCTAAAAAATATAAGCAGTTTGATATACTGGAAAGAGCTCTGAACTGGAAACCAAGAATTGTGTTCACTATTAAACTAGTTGTTACCTTGAGGTCATCCTGGGGTCACTCTGCAAAACTCTGTTTCCTTGTTTGTAAAAAAGGGAAATGATTCTATTTCCATAGTTTGTTGGGAGATAAATTGGATAATGGGCTTAATGTAAATGCTCAAAAACCTTAGCTATTGTTGTTATGTACCTTGGTCATTTAGAATCTGTTATTTTATAATCTGAAAATGTTTTCTGCTATTTGGATTCTGTAACTTGTTCCATCATGACTCTTCCGATATAGATATCACTATGATGTGCTAATATAACTTTTAGAGAAAATGCTGGATCTAAATTTTCTACCACTTCCATGCCTGCTGCTATCACCACCATAGTGTTAATGCTTTGCATTAACACTGTGAAGGGAATTTATGAGAGTAATTAGTTCTGTGTTGCTTATATTAGAGCTGGTTATCTCAATTCTTCTTGGTGGGAGGTGTGTCCCCTGCCATCTTTTGGCTCCTGGTCCACAGCTTTAAATTATGTGGAGGAGAAAATGATTATAAATGATTCTCTCCCGTGGTGTCCCTTACATTCCTTCTTCTAACAAAGAGTCTCTTAGAGTTTCTTATCAGTTTCTTCTTCTTTTGCAGTCTAGTAGATTTGTTCCATTCTGTGGTCAAGTTGCAAAGTGATTCTTTTAGGCTTCATTAGTTTTCAGGGAAGAAATTTTAATTGGTCATGTTTTTACTGAAAAATTTTTACTGAACAAGTTTCTCTTTAGATGTAAAGAGAAAGTTATGTGATTTTTTTCATTATGGGACAGATACTAATAAAATATATTTTGGGGAAGAATTGTACATAAATATCATTTGAGATAAGTTTGGTGGGGGAAATCTATAATGGTAAAAATCAGGATGAAAATATAGTCCTTCCAACTTTCCTTTTTGTTAGTGGTGAATAACTACTGATATTGTGTAATATATTTTAGACATACTTGGGCATATAAGCCAAATTTTACAGAATTTTTAATTTATACCCTTATGATACTATTTTGATTTATCAGTTCTCTGCCTATTATGTGCCTGCTGAGCATGAAAGGCAGTCTGAGCTATGTAATAATAATAATAATTTAAAAAGCCATAAAAACATGGGCTCTGGAGATGGGCTTTTTCTAGAAATAACTTGAATTAGCTATAGTGGTTGTAAACAATTTTCTTATGGATACCTGATGCCCTCTACTTGTGTTTTTATTTGAATTAGTAATCAGATTCCTATTTGACTAATATCCTAGAGGTGAGAATAATTAAATAATATATTGATATTATAATGCAACAGTTGGTTGGGTCATACTGAATAAAATGACCTTAGCAAGTATAATGAAGGAATATATTGAGATTTTGGAGAATTACTCCTTCCTTGTGAGGAGGTAACTATGAAAGGCACTGTGTAGCTCTACCACTGATTTCCTATGCATATTTCAAAGCTAGTATGCCTTTATAGATACCCATGCATTCTTTCATTTTATGAAAGATTTTCTGTAGTTTCAATATTGATGTGAGGGGCTATTTGACAATAATGGCCCATCTTCATTCTGATTTAGCTAACAGGTGTCCTATTGCAGGTCAGAACTTTAAAGGAGGATAGGTAGGTTGGGTGGAGGTTTTGGAAGGAGGTCTGAGAAAATGCTTAACTTCTGTGAGAAATTTATATGTTTTTGGTCAAACTTGAACAAAGAAAATTGGAATTTTAAGGGCCTAGAACGTGAAAGGAAATATTTTTGCTCAGAAGAATTTCCAAATATTTGAAAACAGTGCTGAACCTAAATAAATGAAATGAAATTCAATGCCTGGATATAAAAAGTAAGAATTCCCCATGCTTTATTTCAGAGCCTCCCAAATAAGTTGTATATTTTAGAAGAACCATCCTGACAGTGCGTGATAATTTGGATGTTCAGAATCAGAAGTAATATGACACCCCATTTATAAGTATTTTATTTTTTTTTTGGAAGTTGGTTATAATATTACCATGGACTGATATTGAACATTATCAGTTTTAGAGTGTTTTCTATATGCATTTATTCTTTAGAGTCTCACAAAAATGTGAAGACACAAGCAGGTCAGGTGATATTATTTCCATTTTGTATATGATTTAAATATTCATATACTGAGTGTACCCAGGGGGCCACTCTGATATTAAAGTTGGAAACTGTTGCTCAGTGCATGTTCATCAAGAGGTTCTAGGCATCTACAGGGATTTAGGGAACCTCAAAAATTTTATTTGGTTCAAGAGTTTCTTCGTCTTCAAATATTCCCTTTATCTTTGTAGCAGTTTGCCATTATTTATGAATTCCGAAAATAGATATTGGATTGTGTTTGTGAACTGGTCTTTTCCTCTGGGCATATAAGATTATATTAGATTCAGAGGTTTCACTTTTACTTGATTAAGTAATGATTAAGGCTTTAATTGAGCCATGTCAGTAGGATGTTGATCACAGAAAAACTGCACTGCAGAGAAGGGAAGTTAGAGTTTTTGAGCTAGAGCCCCGAGAAGTATACATGCAGAAGAACAGAGAAAAGCAGATATGTAAGGAAACAGAGAAGGTTTCATTAGACACGGCAAAGGCCCTGGGAAGAGAGACGAGCCATTTACCTGATAGTTTGCGGCTACAGAGACTAGAGCTCTGAGCAGCTGAGCCCAGAGAGAAATGAGCCCCGGGAGAGGGACGAGACTTAGGCCAGCCCACAGCTGATATTGGAAGAAGCTGGTACTGCAGAGCCTTCAGAGGAAGAGGGAGGCTGAACCCTTGCAGACATTGGCAGCCATCTTGCCCCAACACGTGGCAACAGACTGGTAAGGGAAGTAACTTATGCTTATGGCCTAGCAACTGTGGGTTTCTACCCCCAAATAAATACTCTTTATAAAAGCCAACAGATTTCTGGTATTTTGCATCAGCGCTCCTTTGGCTGACTAATACAATCTTTGTAATTTCTGAAAGAAAACTTCTGGGGTTTAAGCAAATTTGAAAAACTCGTTCTTGCATAAGTGAATTCTGGACAGATGGAGAAGGTCCTCTTTGTCCACTGTGAGACAGTAGGCAGATGGTTGGAACCATAGGAGGAACCAGGATGCCATTATTTTATATTGAATTCATTAGAATATAAGCCACATAAAGCTAGCCATCTCATGGCCCTGTTTTGGTAGCATTTCACATCGAAAGAAACAACAAAGTGGTATCCAAAATAATTGAAAAGAAATATAAATCTTTACTACTGTTCCTATCAAACAGCCAGAGGGGAATAATTGCATAGCACCCAGCAAAGCTTTCTTAAATAATTTTCCTCATCTTTCTCACTTACAGGATTTCCCATATGTGGTAACTATACAATTTCTCTCTTCTTCCCCTTCCACTCTAATTTCTCAGAGTCCTTTCTTTATCCTAGGTCCTACAGGCTCCCTATACTTCTTCCCTTTCGTCTCTGGGCCAGAGTTTTGTTGAAAAGATCTACCTGTCCTCAGGGACCTGTTTCAATGTTACTGCTTCCCAGGATTCTGAGTCTCTGTAATGTGGAGGATTTGGGAATTTATCAAACAAATAAGAACATATTTTCTCGGAAGGGTGAGATGTATGAGTAGTGGAGATCCAGAAGTTCACAAACATGTATATATAACTCAATGTCTTTTCTTTTATTCCCAGAATAAAATAATATAGTAATATAATATATTGAATATATTATATGAATGAAGAATGTCATACCGGATAGTTGTTTATTAGATATTTTAAAGTGTCAGAGAAATTACCCAGACAGCTTAGTACCAAGAATAATTGCATTTCTCTTAAGCAATGAAAAAAATACCTTTGGCATTTTAAACACCTGTATATATATAAGTTCTATTTCAGGTTGGCTACTAGAAAGAATAGAGCAAAATTTGTTTCCCACCACATTGATTTACAGTTCACTTTGTCTTCACCCGTATGTTGTCCTTTTAACCAACTTTATGCTAATTTGTATTTTATGTTTCTTAATAACCCACTCTATATCCTTCCTACTACAAGATGATGTATAAATATATAAATAATGACAAGGAGCTTACACACGTGCAGATTTACCTTATTTCTGTAGGATTTAATGGTACAAACAGTAAGGAATCAGTTAGTGGTCCTTAGTATAAGAGCATTAATCCTGACCTAGAAATAAATCAGGAAAGGTTGTTCGGACACTAGGTCGAACAGAATTTCTCTAGTAAGTTAAAAACAAACTACTTAGTGTTTTTTTCCTCTATGTTGCATACATCTCAAATTCTAGTGAATATCACTGTTCAAGGTTAGAAATGGCTCATTTTGTTATATTCATCATATACACTGCTTTTCATGCTGCTACCAAATAGTAGGAATGTAGTAAATATTTACTGGCTGATTATATATTTGGGTTTATTATTAACTAGTCATTGAACTCCCAGATATATGTGGCATAGCTCTAGTATGGCTAGTGAGGTTAAGTGGAATGTGAACTCCTTAAAATTCAAGGACAATATTTTAGCTTTGATTCTGACACTATACTATCTTTTAAATCAGTCTTGGGTAATAAATAAGTGATTAGTTAGTGCTTGTTATAAGACCACATTTATAGTAATGAGAATATTAATTTGCCATTAGGTAGATGAGTCAAATTTCCCAATCTGCTCCTTATCAGTGTGACCTAGCCTCTGGAGCTGTAGTTTCCTCAGCCATAAATGGATGTAATATTTTGTTCCTAGGATTGTTGTGAGGATTAAGTAATGCTCATAAAGCATCATTTATATTGCCTGGCATTCGGTAGGTCCTAAACAAATTTAGCTTCCTTCACCTCCCTGTTGAATAAATGGATGAAGAAGTGAATGAGAACATGATTCCACCTGTTTAAAGACTTAGTTTAAGCAAATCATCTAGTACATTAAACATTTAGGATAATTCATTTTTAAAAATTTGAGGTGAAATTTACATAACATAAAATGAATCGCTTTAAAGCTAAAACATTTCCATCACTCCAAAATAAAACCTCATACCCTTAAGCAGGTTCTCTCCATTCTCTCCCCTACCTACCATTCCCTCCCACAACTCCCCCAGCTCTGGAAGTCACCAATCTGTTCTGTCTCTATGGATTTACCTATGCTAGATATTGCATATAAATAGAATCACACAATATGTGGTGGTTTTTTTTTTGTTGTTGTTTGTTTGTTTTTGGGTTTGCCTTCTTTGATTTAGCATAATGATTTTGAGGTTCAGCCATGTTGTAGCATGGATAAGTACTTCATTCCTTTCTATGGCTAAATAGTATTCTGTTGTATGTATATATCACAGTTTGTTTATACATTTATCTATTGATCAGTTGGGTGGTTTATACCTTTTGGCTATATTGAATAGAGCTGCTGTGAATATGCATGTACATGTATTTGAGTACCTGTTTTCAATTCTTTTGGATATATGCCTAGGCGTGGAATTACTGGATCATATAGTAATTTTATGTTTAGGTTTTTGAGGAACCACCAAACTGTTTTGCACAGTGGGTGAACCATTTTACATTTCCAGGAGCAATGTATGAGGGTTTCAATTTCTCCACATGCCCATGCTTATAATTTCCATTTTTATAGCCATCCTAGCAGGTGTGAAGTGGTATCTCATTGTTGTTTTGATTCGCATTTCCCTAAAGATGCTGATGTTGAACCTGTTTTCAAGTGCTCTTTGGCCATTTGTTTATCTTCTTTGGAGAAATGTCTATTCAAGTCCTTTACTCATTTTTATATTTAGTTGTTTGTCTTTTTGTTGTTGGGTAGGAAATTTGTTTTAAATAAGAGAGATTAAATTTATTAGGAATGTAATAGTAAGAAAGTAAAACAATTCTAAGACTTAAAAAGTTCATGCTTTTGCTATTTCATTGCTGTCTCCTTATGAAGACATATATACATATAAACACACAAAAATGCATCAATAATATAAAACAAATGTGTTTACTTTTAGCAGATGATGACAGTGATCATGGTCAAGCCTCTTCATTATAGTAGTTCTATAAGCTGAGATTTTCTGATATAATTTCTATCACATGTCTTCATTACTTGATTTTTGGTATATTGTTTTTTAAATTTTAATTCTACTTATTTTATATATGCATTTTATCATGCATTGCCTTAAATCTTTTAAAAAACTGATGAGATAAAGAATAAATGGTAAAATAAATTTAATTTCATAAAAAATATCTTGTCTGCTTTGTGACATCTGTGCACAGCTAACAGGATTTAGTGCTTTGGGTTCTGTACTGGCAGAGATCCTTGGACAATGGAAATTATTGTATTGTTTGTAGTAGACATTTCAAGAATTAACTAGATAAACATCCTGGAAAACTTGGGAGACTTGGGTAGCTGATGAAATCTCCATTTTAAAACTATGTTTAGCTTAAACTTATTAAAAAGTTGTGAAAGAAACTAATATTGGTTTCTGATGAACTGTTGGTGGGACAGCTTCTGTGGACAAAGGCTTTTTGATGGTCTAATTGTCATTGGACATCAAAGAGCTTGCAATGTACGTATAAAGATGAGTGGATAAGCTCACTTCTGGTTGGTGAGATTTTTCCTGTTAATCTCAGAAATAAAAGAATGTAGGGCAATGATTGATGGACAGAGCTTCACATTCCAAAAAGGGCTAGAGATATCTCTTCTGAGTGTTTTCAATTCTAGAGAGCACCCAATGCTGTCAGTTTCTTCTTTAAAACTGCTTATGTAAAAGTGGTGAATCTGTAGACCTGCCATACCTACATTGCATATGTAAATTCCCTGAACAGAAAGTGCGTGGGTAACAGAGACTTTTCTGAAGTTAAAAGGGCAGTGGGGAAGGGATAGGTATGCAGAGGGGATGGTATGTTTAGCTAAAGCTTTGTGTCAGATTTTCCAATTAAATTGTTAATTTTTAGAGCTACATAAACTAGCTGTTGACCTTGCTTTATTGGAAAGAATTGCAGTACACAGAGGAAAGGAAACAAACCTCAAGAGATTATTAAAATTCTTCATATAATTTTCAGGAGGCTGTGCTTTTCAGGAAGCATCTAGTTCTTGATATGGGGCACAAAATGGAGTCCCTTGGATTAGAGTATGTAGAACATTAATGCATACTGGAAAGATCAGTAAATTGAGTTTTCAGACCAGGTTTGCCATTACTCTGTGACCCTAGGTAAGCCTGGATTTGAGTCGTCTTGTAGATTGTCTAGCTTTGAAGTCTAAACATTTCGTGGAAGTCTTTCATTTTATTACAGAGACATTTCCCCTTAAATTATCAGAATTTTTATGGACAAGAAATTGATACTGCTTAGTATACTTAATATACTTTAGAGACCTCCAATTCATATCAGTGAAATATCCTAAAACAGGGTAGAAATTAATTACTTCGTGAAATAGTGAGTTCTTGCTTCTACGAGGTATTCAAACAGAGGAGAGACACTCAATTAAAATTGTGGTAAAGGGGCTTGAGAGCAGGCTAACAGATTTTTACTTGTTTCCTCAAAACTGAGGTTTCATGATTCTAATTCTTGTTATGATTCCTCTTAGTGATCTGTTTTAACCCGCTTGAGTCTCTAAAACGTTGCAGAGGAAGAAAAGAGAAATATGAATGTAGAAGCAGCCTCTTAAAGATTCCCCTGAAGATTAGAAATGAGAAAGGGATTCTTGTTTGAATAGCTGTTTTTCTCAATTATCCAAATTCTACCAATTCTGTAAGACCAGATTCTAGCCTCCATGTCTCCATGAAGCTCTTCTCACATATTCCATACGATTTTTGTCTTTCTGATTGCCCTTTGCACTCATAAGTAAATGTTGAAACATCTGCACATATAACATATATGCCATTCATCTAGACCTTGAGTATATTAAACTTTCCATTAGTTATAAAAATATTGATCCTTAGTATTTCAAAGGCATGGCAGGGGTCATGCCATATACCTCCCCCCCCATATTTTATATTTTATATACTAACTCAATGAATATTTGTTGAATTGACTTTTAAATGTAGCTAATGAGAGGGGCCACTTTTGCAGCCCTGCCTCTTGGAAGATTACAGTTAATATCCTGGCATATTCTTTTATTCATCAAATAATCTTTTGAAAAGATTCTACCTGACTTTTTTTCACTCTATTTCAGAGGTTACAGTATGTTCTCTCTGAATTTCTAAGTAGAGTAAATAAATTCATATTACATTGTGCATCAGATTTCTTAGACTTGAGAACTTTATCTGGTCTGTTTTGAAAGGAAATAAATTCTTTCAGAAATCAGATCCTAAAACCTCTCAGAGTCCTACTGCTTCATCTTCACAATACAAAAAGAACATTACCTTATATGGAAATCAGGTTAATTTGATAATTGGCATATTGCCTGGTTAATTATATTGTTCTCTTTGTTCTGCAGATTAATTCTGTGCTTCAAAAAAATTTAGAATTTTTGCCTTATTATAGTCTATATTGTTTAATTGGGTATGTGTTTCTTATTTTGATCATATAGCTTGAATTGAGTTCACATCTATCCCATAATGGCCTATTAAAAAGGGACCAGTAATCTTTAAAATCTGAACCTGTTGCCTGTTTTTCCTTTGGGAGAAGTAGGCTTTGATTTTAAATACTGTTGGAGATTTCATGCTTTCCATTTTGCAATTGAAATATGATATCTTCTGCCACCTTTGTTGAGCACCTGCCTACTCTCCCCACAAGTACAGTGGATAAATGGAGGCTAACTAAACAACTTTTGAGGGAGTGACTGGGGCTGGGAACTGCAGGGACAAAAAGAGGATGGAATGGAAGGTGTGGCAGTTTTGCTTCTCTTTTCCAGAGTGGGCACATAGCACAGATGCAGACTACTTGACAGAAATTTTCACTGATAGAATCCCCAAGAAGTGTTTATAAACTGAAAATGTTCATGCAATTAAGCCAGGAAAAAAAATAGATTTGCTTTTAGTGCTCTTGGAAAGACCATGACCTCTCAGCCTGCAGATAGGTCTTTTCTTAAGCGCTTCTGAGTGACTGGTGGTGGCTGTATGTGGCACGGTACTGAGGCCTGTCCTGGGCACTGTCGCTGGATGCAGGGCTATGATGACTTATATTTAGTGTGGGTGAGGGGAGGAGGATTGGATATTTATGTGCTCTGCTGTAATTAGGAATTTCTGTCATCTTTGAAACATTGCTTCTCCTTGAGCATAAACCCATACATATCTGTTCACACTTTTGGGGGAGTATAAAGTCAGGGCAGAGAGAAGACTTCTGCCTCACATCAGTGGCCTCAACGCCATCCATGAACATCATTTATTGTTATATGTGAACAAATTTTTTGGCCTCTGAGCCCTTCTCCACTTCCTGTGTTGGCTTCTTGCATTCCGAATTTGGCTTGTCCTCTAAGGTTTTCCTTTTTTCCTAAGCTATTAAGCTACCTTTAGATTTGGATCTCTTCCATGTAGATGGGGTCCTTTGAGATCTCTTTTTTTTTTTTTAGGATCCTAGACTATCAGTGTATATTTTTAGCCATCTCTATTAATGTTAGCTCATTTACACCATTTATATGGTTTATATAATGACAGATTACTTGCTTTTGGTAGGTTTGGAGTTTTATTTTATGTTCATCTATTGTTTACTTTATACCTTCCAACTATTTGTAGATATTTTTAGTTATTTTATGTACCACAGTTTATGTTCAAGCGTCTTGTTTGTATTTATTCATATTATTATCTTTCTATGATGACTTTCAGTTTATGAACATTTTCATGAGGATCATAACATGTAGTTATCATAGCATCCTGTGAGTTAGGTAAGGCAAACTTTTATAGTTGATGAAACTGAGAGTTACAAGGGTTAAGTGACTTTCTTAAGCTGGGAGGTACAAGTGAAACACAAGGATTCTGACTCCCAGTACTACGTTCTTTTCATTATGCACCATGTTCCTTGAATGAATGGTTATAAAAAATAAAAGAACAGAATTATACTAAATAGCTATTTTATAATAAAGTTATACTGCAATTTTAATTTTTTTTTTTGAGGTACTGGGGCTGGGGATCATATGTGGGAAGCTGGTGCACAACCACTGAGCGACACTGGCTTACCCAAGTTCGTTTTTTTGTTTGTTTGTTTGTTTGTTTTGTTTGTTTGTTTTTAGAAGGTACCTGGGAACGAGCCTGGGACCTTGTACATGGGAAGCAGGTGCTCAACCACTTGAGCTACAACTGTTCCCTAATTTTTAAAAAAATGTATGTAGTGATTGTTTTCCACAGAAGATCAGCTTTTATATTTTGAAGCACTGTATATAGCTTTTTAGCTCTCTTTTAAATGGTTGATGCATAGTTGGGTGTATAAATGCAGCAAAGAATCCTGCATTTGTCACTCTGGACAAATGACAACTGAATATGGCTAATGGTAATAGAAATGCATCAGGTGCCCAATATCTAACGTTCATCTCATCATGGCTTAGTTACCTATTCAAATCCAGAATGTCCAAATAAATTGCTCTCATATCTTATTTAGTATGGTAGTTACCAAATAAATTTTTAAAAGACATAAAGTAGTCTAAAAATAAGCTATTTTTGTTGAAATGAGAATAGTTTGAACCAAACAAATTTTATAAAAACCTTAATTTTCAGCCATCCTCAAAAATTTGAAAGCGATTTATCCCAAATTTTCCAGAACTTGTGCATCAATGAATTGTTGAAAAAAATTCTAAAGAAGATTTTATTTGGAAAGTATTAAGATGAAAAAATCAAAATTAAAATATGAAATTATTTTGACTATAGCATTTACCTCAAAACATGCTAAATTGAAAAGACCAGAGAGCCTTCAAATTAGTTCCAATTTTTTCTTATTATGACAGATTTCCTTCTTGCTGGCACCTTATTATCTCCTTTTTAATAGATACCTTCTTTCTTCTCCCTACTTGCTTTTATACATACATTTTTACCTTCTAAATTCCTAAGTTTTTCTTTTCAGCAGCAACCTTGGAGGTTGAATCTTTTTGATCCATTTGAAAATCTGAATATATTGCATCTACTGGGGCTTATATAAAGTTCAGCAGGGTCCAAAATGTTTATATACCAAACAGAAATCCAAATTAATGTGCTAGACTGGTTAGGATATGTGCTTCCCTAGAGAAAGAGTGCTCTTTTATCTGCACACTGGATTGCAAACATGCCTCTTTCATTTTCAGTGTAAGTCAAAAAGTCTTGAATTTATACCATCAGCTTGGGCAGCTCTGTACAGATTCAAAAGGCATCATACCTTTGGGCTCTAACATATATCTCTGAGCTTGGACATATATTGAATTTCCCTTATCAAGGTTGTAATATCTTTGAAGGACCTCAGCAGATTAGTCACGAATGGCTTTTCTTGCCAACAACTGATTGTTCTTTGTAATTAAACTACTTTCCCAAGTTTTCCTTGAAAGAGTTTCCAAGATTTTTCACTGTTAGTCTCTGATGGATAGCTTTTTAGTTTGTCTCTCGTTCAATTATGAAAGAATGGTACTAGGAGGAGCAGTTTCTTTTGTTTGCTCCCTAACTTAATATCTAACTATAAGTTCAACATAAAGCAGAATGTGTGACCAGTGGTTCAATTAAAGAAGCAAGCACCACATTTCAAATTATGTTGGGTACAGAGTGCCTTGTGAGCTGTGAGAATTAGATTCTAAGTCCTTATGAGCCTTTTCTTTCATCTCTACTGAGGAAGAAATCCCAGGAAGCAGCTCTCTGATAAGGATGTCTACTACTTATTAGTCATCATAATTTGTGTGAGAGGAATTGACACAAAGGGTAGGCACTATTAACTGATTAACTTAAAATGAATTCCAAATTCCATCCTCTCTTTCTAGTCACCACTATAGAGCCTGGGGAAGCTAAGTACTTAGTTGCCCATCTTCCCTTGCTGTGCGTGAGGGCCAAATGATTTTTCAGCCTCCCATAAAGGTGCCTCTACTTACTGAGATGTTAGGTTTTACTTTCCTAGTGAAAGGCACAGATGTAGCTGTTGCTATTGCTTTCTGTGCCTGCTCCACCTTCTTCCTTGAATTTGGAGGTAATGCTGTACTTGTAGCAGCCATCTTATACCTTGAGGCTATGAGCCCTTGTTATGCTATGGGCAGCCACCCTTTTGAATTTGTTTAGCGAAAAATAAATTACCATCTGTTTCAGCTTTTTTTCTTTTGCTGAAAACGTTACTAATTAATTTATAATAGTCAATGACCACCCTCAATGAAATAGAGAAGTATTTTTTTGACTAGGACAGGGTTTCTGAACCTTTACACTACTGGCATTTGGTTTTGGATAATTCTTTATTGGTATTATATGTCTTATGCATTGTAGGGTTTTTGCTGCAACCCTGGCCTCTTCTCATTAGATGACAATAGCATTCCAGGTGTGACAATCAAAAATGTCTCCAGATATTGCCAAACATTATTAGCGGAAGAGGAGGCATCATCTAGTCCAACTCCCATGTTTTATTATGAACAAACTTCTCACACTGCTAACTTTCTTATTTTATATAAATGGAATCATATGATTCATACCCTTTTTTTGTTTGGCTTCTTTTACTCAGCATAATTATTGTGAGATTCATCCATGTTGTTATGTGTATTAATAGATCTTTTTTTTATAGCTGAGTAGTATTCCATTGTATGGATACCAAGCCATGATTTGTTTTCCCATTCTTCTGTTGATGGATATGTGGTGTTTTTTTTTTTCTTTCTTTCAAGTTTTTGGCTATTACAAATAAAACTGCTGTGAACATTCATGTGTAAGTCTTTGTGTAAACATATACTTTCATTTCTCTTGGGTAAATACCTGCTAGTGGAATGACTGAATCGTATAGTAGATATATGTTTAACTTTTTAAGAACGTGCAAAACCATTTTGCAAAGTGATTGTATCATTTTACATTCTCACCAGCTGTGTATGAAAGAGTCAGCCCACAATCTCATCAACACTTGGTATGGCCAGTCTCTGTAATTTTAGCATTCTAATTAATGCATTTTAGTGGTATTTCATTTTGGTTTTAATTTCCATTTCCCTAATGACTAATGGTATTGAATTTCTTTTCATGTGTTTATTTTCCATCTGTATATCTTCTTTGGTGAAATGTATTCTCAAATCTTTTGCTCCTTTTTAAAAATTGAATTGTTTGTCTCTTTGTCATTGAGTTGTAAAAGTTCTTTATATAGTCTACATACAAGTCCTTTGTGGGGTATACTTTTTGTAAATATTTTCTTCCAGTCTGTGGTGTTCCTTTTCATGTTTATAATAATGTCTTTTGAAGACCAAAAACTTTTAGTGTTGATGAAGTCTATATTGTTTTTCTTTTATAGTCTCTTTTTATAGTTTTGTGTCCTATTTAAGAAAACTTTGCCATAACCCACACAACTAATATTTTTTTCCTGTGTTTTCTTCTAGGAGTTTTAAAGTGTTAGCTCTTACATTTAGGTCTATAATCCAATTTGAGGGTTTTTTTTTTTTTTGGTATATTATGTGAAATAAGGGTTAAGATTCATTCTTATTCATTTCTTTTGCATATGACTAAATGTTCCAGTACCACTTCCACTCCCCTGAATATATTTCTGCACTCTTTATTCTATTCCATTTGTCTGCATGTCTATCTTCATCCCAATAAACTTTGTCTTAGTTACTGAGGCTTTATGATAAGTATTGAAATTAGGTAGTCTAAGTACATGGACTTCATTGTTCTTTTCTGACATTGTTTTGACTTAAGATATGGTGGTCTATATTTCTCTCTCCCATACTGAATATTGTTTTATATTCATAAGAACTTTGAGTCAGCTACTTTATTTCAGGAAGAAAATAATAACATCAACAACAAATCCCCTAAACCAGATATTGTGTTTTCACTTGTGTTGTGGCATTTTCTTAGTTTAGGTCTTGCACAGTTTTTATTGTTTTTATTTTAAGATTTTATCTAATTTTTGCTGTTGAAATAGGTATCTTTTATATCATTATATTGTATATATAAAGCCTGTTGCTTTACCTGAATTAATATGTACATTACTACCCTACTGGATTTTCATATAATTTATAGTATTTTTTTTCCAGTTGGTTTTCTTGAATATTCCAGATACATAATATCTTCTGGGAGATATAATAGCATGCTTGAGGCTGAAGAAAATTATCCAATGGAGAGAAACATATTGTCAGTACATGAGAGAGGAGAAAGGTAAAGTGAGTTAGAAATGAGTGCTCATGTCGAGAGGTCATCTTAGATAAGAATTTAGCTTATCTGTGCTTGAAGGGAAGGCAGAGTATATGAGTTCTAGGTTGTTAGATATGGTGGTATAAATTTGGGAAATATTTCTTTACTCACTTTAGAGTGAGGATGGTGGAGGAAATGTTGAAGGTGTCAAAGAAGAAACTGCACTGCATAGTATTAAACAGGCAAGGATGACTTTATTTAGGTGCTTCTATAGCAGGGGAGAGAGAATAGAATACAACTCCATCCAAACAAAGGACAGTTAGCATTTCAAGGGCTGGGATTGAGTTGGAGGAAAAGCCCTAGAAGATAGTAAGGCTGTTTGATCACTGGGAAGGGTGAGGGATTTACTGAGGTTGTGATTGGGACCATATGGTTGGTAATGTTTTCCTTTGAGATAATTAGGCCACCTGGAGTCTGTAAGGGCTGGGAAAGAGGAGGATGGAGATAATTCGTTAGGAGCCTCTCAGGAGCCTGAGGAGCATTAGGGTCAGGGTGGGAGGGAGATGGGAGGGTAAGGGGGAGCTGGGATGGGGGTGAGAGTGATACTAAGAGTAGTCAGGATCTGAAGTAGCCTTTTTCTCCTTTTTCTCCCCCTCAAGTCCGAATTCTTTTTCTCCGCAATCCCAGAGCCCTAAGATTGGTTTCAAGGTAGAATGGGGTAGGGTATGGGTAGGAGTGTGTGAGGAGTAAGGCTGGCAGCCTGGTCAAGAGAAAGAAAGCAGTCTTGGTCAGAGGCTTGAGGAGGGAGATGTTGAACAGCTGTCTAGGATAGAGGGAGAGTGAATTAACTGCAGAAATGTAGTAGGATTGCTGGGAAGCACTTAAGTTCCATTGCAGTTTAATCATCATGAACTTAAAGTGAAACCACTCAGCATGGTTGTGTGGTCTTTTCAAACCGCAATGAGCTATTTGGATTCAGGTGTGTGAAAGCTGTGTTTTATCAGTGTGTAGGTTTTACCAGATGACTAAAATAAAGAGAGAATATAATGATGAAGCTGAATATAATGATAGACCATGGAATTTAAGCAAGTAAGGAGGCAGTGTAACTAGTATACAAGGAGGGTGAAAGACAGTAAAAACTTGGTAAGATTAAGGGTTGCTAATTCCAATATATTTGAAACATTTTTGGAGTCAAGGTGCTAGAGGGAGTGAGCTGAAAAGATGGGAGGAAATGTTTTGAAAATGAATACTTGGAGTTGAAGTCATGGAAGAAATGCTGATATTGGTAATGAAGAAGTCTAAATGATCATGAAATGGCTGGAAGACAAGCTTATGGAAGGTTAAATGTTCAAGGATTCGAAGTTTGAGGGTGTGGGAAGATTCTGTTATGTGGAATTGACAGGCTTAGGTTGGACAGGCAACAAGTGAAATAGTAATTAGTTTTCTAGGAGTGAAGGAGACTGACCCTGGGTCTGATGTTAACTGCAGTGTGGAGTGGTAAATATGGTTTAATCTGATGGCATGAGTTAGTTGCAATGCTGGATGATTGGAAGGAAGTGGGAGGGACAGTGCTCTAGAATGAGGACAGAGATAGTTGGAATACAGGAGAGCAGCCATTACTTGTGGATCCTATAGGGAAAGAGAGTTTTTAGGGAATAATTGGGTTTTAGAGTAAAATGTTTAGTTTGGAATAAAAGGGTGGAAGGAGTATTTAGGAGGACATTGAACATATGGAGGGCTTTATAATCTCCACAGGGCTAGCATAAGGGGATCTAAACTTGAGCTGGGGATAATGGGCTAGGATGAGAGAAAAAGACAGAGAACTACAAGTGTTAAAGAGAATGTGGAGAGATAGGAACACTTATTCACTGTTGGTGGGAATGCAGAGTGGTACAGCTACTGTGGAGTACTGTTTGGCAGTTCCTAAAGAAGTTGCATATAGACTTGCCACGTGACCCTGCAATTCTACTACCGGGTATATACCCAGAAGAATGGAGAGCAGCGACACGAACAGACATCTGCACACTGATGTTCATAGCGACATTATTCATGATTGCCAAAAGTTGGAAACAACCCAGATGTCCATCAACAGATGAATGTTTTTATTCAACTGTGTTTTCTTTTTAGTTTTTGTTTATATTCTCAATTAAGTGTACAAAATAAAGTTTAAAAACAGTCAAAAAAAAAAAAAA
>PVKH010005465.1:0-22075 GCA_004027955.1 Chaetophractus vellerosus | reverse complement strand
AAGAGCTATGAAGGCTCTGAAATTTTACTCTGCTTTAAAGTTAATGAATTAGCCTGCCACAGGTTTAGGGATGCTGACCGAAGTCAGGTGATTCCTGGGTCAGAGACAAAGGACTTACTTTGGTAATAGCAGTAGCAGAGTTTCAGCATTTGTATTTTTCCCTGAGCCCCAGTTCCCACAGGGTGACACAAAGATAGTCAGAGGACACCTGCACATACAGTGGGCTGCTATACAGGAGTGGAACCCTAAGCTTAGGAAACCTGACTTTTGTAACAGGAAGGAAGCATGTCTACTGAGGGAGACACCGTATCTGTGTTCCATTGCTTTTCACTATGTAAACATCCTGAGAAGATCCTCCAAGTCCAAGACAGCCAGTGCCTCCGATTGCAGCACAGACAGAAATGCAAGAGTACCATGGGATAATTGACTCCCAATAGTCTCAACTAGAATTCTTTTGTTCTGTCCTTCATCAAGATAGGGCTAGTGACCTCACACAGACTATAAGCTCCTTGAAGACAGGTTCTCTGTATTTCTCACCATGCATCCCAATGCTTTCATAGTTGCTTGCACATAGTAGGCAACTAAAAATACTTTTGAATAGAAAGTCTAGTATAAATAACATTATTTTTATTCCTTTCTACTAGTACGTCCATTTGGAGACCAAAATTTAAAAGAACTCTCATTCATGTGAGCAAGAATTTTTCAAGATCAAGCATACTTAATGAAAACTGAACACAAATTATATATAGAAATCTACAGAAGAAGTTTAGTGCTATAAAGGGAGATTTTAGTATATAAAGCTTTATGTATAAATATGGGAGCCGAGCAGATTTTGAATTGCAATCAGAAATCATGTATTTTATTTGCATCTTTGCAACTTAAGATACATGCTGAGAGAAAAAGTGGAAGTGTCTATAACTTTTTATGTATTTATTCCACAAATATTTACTGATCTCCTAATAGGTGCCAGGCCTTTTTTCAAGAGGGATTGTCTTTATTAACCAAACCCATTACTAAGAGCGTGCCCTTAGAGCTCACCTGTGCTGATACAATTAAAGCAACTGCTACTTATAAACTCATTGACCAAATAAGAACAATGTTTTGTGACCCTTCATAATAATATATTGTTATACATTATTCATATAATATATTGTTCATATAATACATATTATATATTCATATATGTTGTTAAATATTATTTATTATATATGCATAATACAAAAATGAATGGTATATTATTCATATAATGGAACATTATTTTACTTTATGCTTATTTTTATTGACACTAATTTTTATCTTTTCCCACAAATCCTATTTTCTATTTCAAATAATCTCTTGTTTGTAACTGACATTAATTAAAAATCATCAAATTAATGCCAATAACTAGCTGAGCAAACTTGCTGTCTTTTTTCTTAATAAAAAAGGAGGAAGTTCAAAGCAGAAAACTTTTGTCTTTGTTATCAAAGGTAACTATACCATATAGTTAGAAATTTCAGTAATGGTATGAGTTTGAATTATCCCAGTAAAGGCCATAGCTGTACACACTCTATTTCCCCTGGATATCACCTCATAAAAAATGTGGCTAATTCATTATTTTACACCACACAACTAAATGAAAATGTTCCAGATTGGTAATAACCAGACCCCTGGACAAGACAGTCTCATTATTACTTCCAATAAAATAGCACTTCAGTATTCTGAAAGACTGCCATTACTGCCAGGGATCCTTGAGTGGTGTTTACAAATAGTTAACCAGCCTTTCTCCCAGCTGTTCAAAATTGAGGGCTCACAAACACTTTTGCAAGCAGGGTAAAATCTTATAAGCACAGATGAGCAGGAAGAGTGGTAGTACACCAAATGCATAACAAATAAGAATTTTAATTCATCTCATCATGGAAACAATAAGAGATGAAGAAAGAGAGGACAGAGGCCTTGGATGCCCAGAATTAAAGACTTAACTCAGATCAACAGTGCCTGTCAGAGTTAATGAAGATTGTTTATAAACACTAATTTGGCATATTTTAGAGCTGAATATAAGAAACAACTAGTCAAATGCTATTCTGGTTGTGTGGCTCATGTTCCAGGATATTTTTAATATAATCATTACATTGACAATGGGGAATCTAGGCTATCAGGTTATTTAGATACTTGCATAATTAATGTTTCTCTGGGATACTTCACATTGCCATGGTTTAGAAGATGTTTAATACTCTCCCAAGACTTAGGTTACTGGAATTATATTTGCATGTGAAATAAACAAGGTCAAAATCCTTAGGTAATAGTATTTTTATTTAATCCATTGTAAAAAGAAGCAAGTAGGCAAATCTCATTCATTCTTTTGAGTTTAGAACTAAGTCCAATCTCCTCATTTTAAAGGAAATTGAGACAAACTGAGATAACTTAAAGGTCTTACACTAAGACCCAAACATGGTAAGTGGCAGAACAAGAGATCTAGCTCCTGTCTTTTGCATCTTACTTTCAAGTTATTTCCAGTCATCATTTTTTTAGGGTGAGGTCATTCTATAAATGAGAATCCAAATTGTAAGATTCTAGAAAATTGAATATCTCAATGACTACAGCATAAACAAATCAAGTATGTATATGCTGTTTCTGAAAATCAATGAACCTCGAAATTTCCAAACTCCTAGTTCATTTTCCTACTCTCATTTAATGGCAGTGGACAGGCATGCCACATGCCAGAATTAGCGAGATGAGCTAGAATATACAAAATTGCATTTTTAATTTAATTTCTTGGACAAATGTGCATTGCTTAACAATTTACAAGATAGTCACATAAATTCATAATTTGGAAGGATTTTAAGCAAGCATATTTTTATATGAATAGTGGGCTTACTTGGTTGGAATTATTTTCAGTCACTGTATTTATTTTCTCCAATTCCACTGAAGGTAAAATGGCAAGATTAAAGAATATATCTATGATTAATTTTATTTTGTTTTTACTAGCCAGAAAAATTCAATGAATTTACCTTTGATCCTCAGGTAAGCCTTAAGATGCATGTAAACTATATAATTATTTCCTAGATGGTTTTTATAGTAGCTACTGATAGCAAAATTGACTCTAACCACTTAATTAAAATAATACAATGTACCAATAATTGGTTTCACACCACTCAATTGTATCCCTCTTCAATATACTACACATTATATTATATTATATGATTCCCATAAATCCCTGCATTAATAATGATGCTACTTGCCCAGAATGTGCTCTTTCTTGCTGAATGTTCCCTGTGACCATTCAGTGATAGACACTTCCTACAGAATAAAGTCTAAATTTATAAGAAACCTTTAAGAATTTTTGTGCTCTTGCCTCACATATTATAATTCTTGCTATTATCCAACATAAACATTCCATTTCATACAGGTAAGTTGCTTTGCTTTACTCACTCTCAAAAGTTAGATCACTTATTCATTAATTTGTTGAACAAATATTTAGTCCTCATAATATGCAAATTATTTGATGGATACTGTAGGAGATAGGTGAATATGATCTAATCACTACCTTAAAGAAGTGATGTTCCGTAAAGGACATCCATTAGAACCATAAATAAGTATAATAAAAGGTAATATTATTAATAGTGCAATTTAATTGTGTGTTTCTCCAGGGGTATAGCTTTTTTTTTCTCTTCCCCTTACTCCTATCCCTGGCTACAAAGTTCCTAATTTATGGCATATTAACACTAACAGAATGAAAACTGAATTAGCAATGCTAATTTTTGACATTGCCAAATCAGAACAGGGAAGATTATATGGAAAAAATAAAAGCATTACATAATGAAAAGGTCATTTCTCTAAGAAGACATAATCCCAAACAAATATGCAATTAACAACAGAGCATCAAAATACATGAGGAAAAAACTGATAGAACTGCAAAGACAAAAGGCAAATCCACTATTATAGTTGGGGACTTCAACACCCCTTGGTCAATAATTGGTATATCAAATATAAAGTCAGTACACATATAAATGGCCTGAACAGCACTATTAGTAAACTTGATTGAATTGACATTTATAGAATATTCCATCCAACAACAGCAGAGTACATACTCTTCTCAAGGTCATAGGGAGCATTCAGCAAGATAGAGCACATTCTGGACCATAAAACATACCTGATCAATTTAAAAGGATGGAAATCATAAAAAGAATGTTCTCATACCACAATGGAATTAAACCAGAAATCAATACCAGAAAGACACCTGAAAAATTTCCCAAATTTTTTGGAAATTAAATGATACTTCTCAGTGACAAATTAGTAAAAGAAAAAATCTCAAGAGATATTAGAAAAATATTTTGTACAAGACAAAAATGAAAATACAACTTATCAAGATTTGTGGGATAGAGTGAAAGCAATGCTTTATGGGTAATTTGTAGCATTAAATGCATATGTTAGAAAAGAAGAAAGATATAAAAATCAATAATCTGTAATTTCACATTATAAAAAAAGAGAAATAAGATAAATTTAAGCTTTAAAGAGAAAAAAGACAGTGGAAAAATTAAAGCAGAAAAAGTTTAAATTGAAACCATGAAAACAATAGAGAAAATCAATGAAACTATAAAGATAAAAATTATATATTCCAGTTAAGCTAAACAACAAAATAGAGAGAAATGCAAATTACCTACATAAGGAATAAAAGAAAAAACATCAGTGCTGATCCCATGGACATTAATAGACTAATAAAGGAATACTGTGAGCTACTCTAGACCCACAGATTTGATAACTTAGGAGAAATTGACAAATTCTTTCACAGACAAAAACTACAAAACTCACCAAGGAAAAATAGATTGCCCAGATAGTCTTTTGTCTGTTAAAGAAATTGAATCATTAACTAACAACCTTCCATCCAGGAAGCACCGGGCCCAGAGGGTTTCACTGGTGATTTCTACTATTCATTTAAGTAAAAACTAACACTATCTCTACAAAATCTCTTCCAGAAAGTAAAAGCAAGGGACCATTTCCCAACTCATTGTATAAGTCTAGCATTACTCTAATACGAAAACTAGATAATGATCTTACAAGAATAGAAATTTGCGGTCCAATACCTATCATGAACATTGATATACAATTTTTGAAAAATATTAGCAAATAAAAGCCAACAAATAATTATATATTACAACCAAGTGGCATGTATTCCACCTAGTTCCAGGTAGGTAGCACTGATCCAATATTTGAAATTCAATCACTGTAATCCACCTTAACACCAAGCAAAAGAAGAAAATCATGTAATTGTATCCATTAATACAGAAAAAAAGCAAATGACAAAATCCAACACGCATTTATGATTAAAGAAAACAAAAACCTATCAGTAAACTAGAAAGAGACGTGACCTTCCTCAACCTTACAATGAACAGCCATAAAAATACATAAAGCCAACATCATAATTACTTGTGAGAAATTGGACCCTTTGTGTTTAAATTGGAAACAAGGCAAGGATGTTTTTTCTCATCACTCCTATTCTACATTGTCCTAGAGGTCTTAGCTATTGCGATACAACAAGACAAGATATCCAGATTTGAAAGAAAGATATAAAGCTGCCTATATTCTCAGGTGACATTATTGTCTAAGTAGAAAAGTCCAAAGAATCTACAAATAAACTATTAGATTTAATAAGAAAGCAGAGTAAGGTCATGGGATACAAGGTCACTATATACAAATCAATTTATTTTCTGTATTCTGGTAATGAACGATTGGAAATTGAATAAAATAGGACCGCGTATAATAGCACCCAAAGGGTGAAATCCTAAGGTTCAAATCTAACAAAGTATGTGCAGGAACCAGATTCAGAGATATACGAAACACTTATGAAATAAATTTTAAAAGATCTTACTAAATGGAGGCATATTACATGTTTTTGGATTGAAAACTCAATATTGTTAAGCTGCTAATTATTCTGAATTTAATCCATAGTTTCAACACAATCCCAATGAAAATCTCAGCAAACTACTTTGTAGCTATTGACTGATAAAGTTTATAGGGAAAATTGAAAGATGTAGAATATCAACGCAATACTGAAGAAGAGCAAAATTGAGGGATGACCACCTAATTTGAAGGTTTGCTATTACACTATCATAATTATGACAGTTGCTGTTGGTGAAAAAATAGGCATATAGATTAATGGAAAAGAATAGAGAAACCAGGCATAAATCTACCCCAAGATAATCAGTTGATTTTTGAGAAAGATTCAAAGGCAATTTGATAGAGAAAAAAAAATAGTCTTTTCAATAAATGGTGCTGGAATGATTGTATATACATACTGAAAAAAAAAAGAACCTAGGGGCCGGCTGGATAGCCCAGTGGATAGGACACCGGCATACCACATGGGAGGCCCCGGGTTCGGTTCCCGGGGACCTCTCCTAGCGGGCAGACCGCCTTGAGAATGGCAAGCCGCCATGGGTGGGCCAGAGCCGCCGTGGGCAGGGCAAAAGCCGCCATGGGCAGGGCAGGTTGCCCGCGAATGGAGCGCAGCTAGCCACCCGCGAACTGAAAGCCGGCCGTGAATGGAAGCAGAAGCCGCCCACAAGCGGGGAAAGTCGCGCCTGTGCAGTGACCAATCTCGGCGCATCGCCGCAGCGGGGGGGAGGGGAGATATGTAATAAAATAAATAAAATCTTTTAAAAAAAAAAAAGAACCTAGATACAGATCTTATTTCACACAAAAATGTACACAAAATGAATTATAGACTTAAATATAAAATGCAAAACTGTAAAATTTGTGAAAGAAAACACATGTGAAATTCTGTGTTCTAGGTTTTAGTAATGAGTTTTTAGCTATAACACCAAAAGCATGACCCATGAAAGGAAAAAATATTTATAAATTGGACTTAATTACAATTACACAAAATTCTGCTCTTGAAAAGCCATTGTTAACAGAATGAAAACACAAGGCACAGGCTTGGATAAAATATTTATGAAACATATACATAATAAAGGTGTTGTATCCAAAGTATAGAAAGAATTCTTAAAAATAAAAAATAAAAAATAAACAGCTTATTTTACAAATAAGCGAAAGATATAAACAGACACCGCACCAAAGATGTCCAGAAGGCAAGTAAGCATACCAAAAGATGTTAAACATCATTTGTTAATAGGGGGAGAGGGTGGAATAAGTGAAGAACTTTTGTGGTAGTGAATATTAAGCATTAAGCATTTGTTAAAACCCATAAAATTTTCTAGCAGAAAGCTTAAAATTTAATGTATGCAAATTAAATAAAATCACGTAGGTGAAGGGAGATTGGATGGAACACAGACTGTGACAAAAGAGTCTAAATGTATTACACATATGTGAAACAACCTCACTGAATGGGATGGAGGAATAAGGTACTGACCTAAGTAACTTTAGAAATGAGCCCTTTCTGTATGACTAAAAGCAAAAAGAACTGTACATGAAACTATAACTTTACAGTGGAGAAACCTGACAAACTGTACCTCCGCCAGGTGATCAAGATTAACATCAACAGTGATAAGTCATGCTGCAAACCCTCATGATGTGATGGGAATGGCACTTTACCTCTGTGGTCTTCCTCCTAAATCTGTAACCCCAATCTAATTATGAGAAAAACATCAGAGAAATCCTAAGTGTGGGACACTTTACAAAATACCTAGCCATATTAAGCTCCATTTCCTAATCTGTGAAATAAAGATTAGTTTTACCTCATAGGGTTACTGTGTTGATTAAAAGATAAAATGGTTATAAACTCCTTAGATAGTGACTCTCACATATAAGCCATTAAAAACACGAGAGACTGAATGTTTTTAATCATTTAACATAATATTACATGATATGTATGCTAAATGCATTGCTATTTGTATATTTGAATCTAAATCTCAGTGAATAGTTTTTTATGACAAATCTTTCTAAAGCTCAGATGTTTATGCATTTCTTCTTTTCTTAGAATTAAGTATGTTTTGCCATTATGGTGGTGAGGGGGGAAGGTTTCTCTCTGGAAGTGATTGTAAAATTAATCATGAGTGGGCAACTTGAGGAATATTTAAATTTTTTCTATTGTCCATTTCCCTGGGTTTGCCTATGCTCCCCAAAAAGGTGGAACATCACCATTGGAATTCAGATTGAATGGGGAGTTAAGTAATGGATGGGAGAAAGTAGGCTATGGGCTTTTGGATTTTCCCAAGAAGGAATCAAGTTTGCTCGGGAGACTGCTCTGGTATGGCAGAAAATAGTGTGGCATGTGCTATGTGTCCATAGATAAATATCTGGAAAAGTTAGGTAGTTATTAAATTATTGTTATTTTAAAAAGATGAATGGATAAACCAAATAAGATATAGACAAGCAATGGAATATTATTCAGCTACAAAAAGGAATAAAGTTTTGGTACATGCAACAACATGGATAAACTTTGAAGACACTATATTTAATGAAATAAGCCAGAGACTAAAGGACTAATATTGTATGACCTCATTGATATGAAAGAATTAGAGTAAGCAAATTCATGGATTCAGAAACTAAAATACAGATTAACATAGGGAGGTAATGGGGAGTTAATGCTTCATTGGTACAGAATTTCTGTTTAGGGTGATGATAAGGTTTTGGTGATGGATAGTGGTCATGGTAGCACAATATTTTGAGTGTAAATAACACCACTGAACTACATATTTGAATGTGGTTAAAAGGGGAAATTTAACATTGTATATAGGCTAGTAGAAAAAAAATCTTTTTTAAACATAGGACTATATAACACAAACAGTGAATCCCAATGTAAACTATGGACTATAGTTAGTAATATAATTATAATAATATTTCCCATTAATTGTAACAAATATCCACATAAATTCAAAGTGATAATAGAGAAAACTGCCCATGGGAGGGGTCTATTTGGGAACTCTGTATTTTCCACATGATTTTCCCATAAACTCATCTAATTAAAAAATAATAAAATACCAGGTTCTCAAAAAAAAAAAATACCTGACCAGTTCTCAAAAGTGTTAAGGTCATCAAAAACAAGGAAATTCTAAGAAAATGGTCACAGCCAAAAAAGCTTAAAGAGATATGCAAACTCATTGTAATTGGTATCTTGGATAGGATTCTGGAACTGAAAAAACACAGAAGTCTAAAGTATGGACTTCAGTTACTAATAAGGGATCAATATTGGTTCATTAATTGTGGCAAATGTACCATACTAATATTAAAATTTAAGGAGTCTATTTTAAAATACCATTTGGTACTATTTATTCATGTAACCTCTACATGATGAGATTACACTTCTTGAGCCACTGATATCAGGCCTTGTTATGTGCCTTACTTTGGCCAATGAAATCTGAGTAGAAATGTTAATCCTTCAGCCTTGATTCCATAATGAAGAAGAACCATGAAGCAGACTAGCAGCTACCTGCAGCCAACATATCATGTAAATAAGAATTACATAGTTTTTGTAAGTCTCTAGATTTTGGAGGGTTTAGGATTGTTCCTGAAGTTGACTAATACAGGTATTAAAAATTTCTGGGGAAGCATACATGCATGCATTCATTCATTCGTTATTTTATAGTCCACTCACACAGAGCTGTAGTTATAGCTATAAGAGACCTTTGAGATGTAACCAAGATTAAATGGATTCCTTATGGTCAGAGAGTATGCCAAAACTAGGATTTAGTTGTTTATTTGGCTCCTAATATGGGCTTGTTGCTGTTCAAGGAAGGGAAAGCACAAGAGAGTAAAACAGTTCCTGGCTTCAAAATCTAAGCACTTAACTAGGAAGTAAAGTTGTACATGTGCATGCAGGGGCACACACACACACACACACACACACACACTTTGTTGCTTGAGTTGCCTCTTTTATATATTATATTGTCTATTACTCCTCACTATTGTTCTCTCAAGATGGTGTGTCACGCTGCAGTTCCAGCAAGAAGGACTTAGATGCCTCTCCTTTCATACTTGAAGATTATCATATATTTTCTTTCTTTTCCAAAAGAAATTTTGCCACTTGTTTTATAGCAACATATTTTTCACTTCTAATACATAATAATGGATATAATTTTATAAATGTAACTGAGGGCATGATATATAGATGTTTTTGAAAAGATGGATAAATTTATATAATAAAAACAAAACAAAAAAATTATGTGTTGTTCTAATCAAATCATTTTGGTTGTGAGGAATAAACATCCATTTAACATATTCCAAGAGAAAAAGGCAGGGGCATTTTTTCAAAGGATTTGGATGAAGTGGAATGTGGACTCATAAGAACTAACATGTCTTTAGGATAATTACTTTAGCATTATATCTTTCTGATCCAGCAAGTCTCTTGTTTCTTTGGGTCTATTCCATTTCTTTTGTTGACAGTGAACTTTTCTCTGCTCACCCATTCTGTTTATCCATAATTTTGGAGGTGGCTTTGATTTGCCGTGATGCTGACTCTGCCCCAAAATTCCATATAACTTGTCTGATCCAGAGCCCTTTGCCCTCTGATAACAGTGTTGTGCCTCTTATTTCAAATAATTGAAAGAAACACTGATTGACTGTTGGAATGTGTATGATTAGATCCCCTTGGATCAGCTGTCTACTGCATCTAATAAGTTATCCCTATAGGTGGGGTCAAATGCTATGTTAGTTAGCGCTTCTGAGAGTTTGAAGGGGACAAATAATGTTAGAAGGAATTGGGTATGGCAATTAAACTGGCATGTCAACCCAAAGACATGGTCTCTAAAAGCAATACACACACACACTCACATATACATATGCGTATATATATATATATACATATATAAAAATATATATACACATGTATCAGGATGTCATAAAGTTTAAAAAAAATTGCCCAGGAATGCCAACTAGCACAAATATATTATGTTTTGGCATTGTTCCGCTTCATGTTATGCTCTAATCTTAATTTTGTATTAATTTAAATTTCATATGAGATTCAGTTACAGAAATTTAGGAGATAGTTGATGCGATTAGAAGCATTTTACTTATTACCTTTGGTTTGATTTAAATGCTGGTGATTTGAAAATCTTAATTTCAGAGTGAATTATAGAGATAGTTTTATTGCTTGAGTTTATTTTTTGGACAATTAGGATATAGTAATTTAGTTTATATCTTTTCTGTTTAATTGAGTTAACGATGTCTGCTGAAAATACAATCCTATTAGCTGATGTGAGGAAATGTTTACAATTGACTTTCTTATTAGGACTGACTGTATCAGAGTGACTTTTATCATAGGTCTCTTGTCTTCTGAATTTCAATATGAAATATTACCAATGAATAAGCAAATGGCTTGAAGGTTTGAATTCTTTGTCAAAACCCCAAGTCTAATGAACATATTTAAATTAATGGTGGTTTTAAAAATATAAAATATAAATCTATAAAATTGTCAAAATTATTTGTGTTTGAACAATGCACATTTGAGAATAAGAAGTTTGCAATTATTCCAACTTGTCAGAAAAATGTATGACAGATGCCTTTATGTTTTCCTTATCTTTTTTTTTTTAAAGATTTATTTATTTTTTTATTACATATCTCCCCTTCCCCCCCGCTGCGGCGACGCGCCGAGACTGGTCACTGCGCAGGCGCGGCTTTCCCCGCTTGTGGGCGGCTTCTGCTTCCATTCATGGCCGGCTTTCAGTTCGCGGGTGGCTAGCTGCGCTCCATTCGTGGGCAACCTGCCCTGCCCGTGGCGGCTTTTGCCCTGCCCACGGCAGCTCTGGCCCGCCCATGGCAGCGTGCCATTCTCAAGGCGGTCTGCCCGCTAGGAGAGGTCCCCGGGAACCAAACCCGGGGCCTCCCATGTGGTATGCCGGTGCCCTATCCACTGGGCTATCCAGCCGGCCCCTTCCTTACCTTTTAAAATGGGTTTACCAGACTACCTGCATGCACCAATATGAGAAAATATAGGTGTATTATTCAGCCAAAGGGGTGCTGATGCAAAATACCAGAAATCTGTTGGCTTTTATAAAGGATATTTATTAGGGTTAGAAGCTTACAGTAACCAGGCTCTAAAGCGTAAGGTACTTCCCTCACCGAAGTCTGTTACCACATGTTGGAGCAAATGGCTGCTGCTATCTGCAAGGGTTCAGGCTTCCTCTTCCTCTTAAGGCTCTGTGGTCCCAGCTTCTTCCACTATCAGCTGTAGGCTGGGGTAAGTCTGGTTCTCTCCCTGAGCTCCTTTCTCTCTGGGTTCAGCTGCTCTGCTCTCTCTACAACACCAGCTGTAAACTCTCAAGAGAATGGCTCATCTCTCTTCCCAGGACCTCTGCTGTGTCTAATGAAACCTTCTTCTTTTCCTCACATGTCTGCTTCTCTGTGTGTTTACTTCCCAGGGCTCCAGCATTAAAACTCCAACTCCCTTCTCTGCCATGTAGTTTTCTCTGTGAGAAACGTCCTACTGACGTGGCCCAGTCAAAGCCCTAATCATAATTTAATCAAGTAAAAGTGAAATCTCTGAAGTTAATACAATCTAATACACCCAGAAGAAGAGACCAGTTTACAAACATAATCCAATACCTATTTTTGGAATTCATAAATAATACTAAACTGCTACAATAGGTAATGTGTTAAACATAGGAAGAGCTCAGCAAATGTTATCTGTTGTTATCATGGTAATCATCATTTTCATCATTTGTCCACTCTTTGGATGTACAACAGCATAACAATATAATTTTTGCATTAAATTTCAATGTTGAGTATCAAAATGTTAATTATTTTTTAATTTATAAAGGATCCTATGAACTCACAGACAAATGCATTTTTGAATATATATTTGTTTTTCAAAAAATGGTCACATGATTCCAAATTTTTTCTTTAGGTACTGGTTAAATCCTACCGTGTTCTTTATTTCCTTTTCTTCATTTGTACAAACAATTTTGGAAAATCTTAATGTTACAGCATTTTGGAGGCAGATACAAAGAATAAAATTGCCAATCTCTGGCCAGTTAAAGATGAATCTCTATGGAACCATAGGTTTTGATAGTTTTCTGGTCCTGCTTGATCAAAAACTTGTTCTGTTTTCCATTCTAACTGAAATTTATATATTAATTTGCATTTTCTATGGATATTGTGATGGCATTCAAATTATCTTGACTCCCCCAGTAATCTATCATTGTCCATAGCTCACTCTCTCTTTCTCTCTCTCTCTCTCACACACACACACACCCTCCCCCCCCTCCCCCCCACACACACATTTCCATTTTACCAAGTAACAAACAAAACTTGGAAGAATCATTTCAGGAAATAGATCAAAATGTACGGCAATGACATATAAATAAAATATCCATATCTCTTAAGGGAGAAAAACAAAATCTAATAGAAAACGCTTAACTTTTAAAAATTAAAAAAATGCTCAGAATTTTGATTTTCACAAACATAAATGATCACTCCAAAAATCTAAAAAAAAAATTCATTGTCAAAGATCCAACCTCTCTAAATACAAACATAAAGAATGTCTTTCTGTAACCAACTCATACTAAACAATAACAAATTTATATTGACAAATTTCAGATCGAAAAATCATGTAATATCCACAACTAAATTTCAATCAAAACAATTAGGCTTCAAGAAGACTGTAATTCCAGAATATGAACTGAAAAGTAAATGTAATGAGAGTTATCTGAGAGAAAGAAGTCACATTGTATATTATCAAGACTATGCATGTAAATATTCTGTTCCTATAATGGTAGAGGGCATAGTCATACATAAATCAATAATTTAATAATTATACTTAATGTAAGAAACTTAGAGAACCATATATAATTTCAACTTCAGGAAAAATTAACTTAACGTTATTCAAGCAAACAGAATACCTTTCAGATATAAGGGAGGATTGAACCACACCAAAAAATTGAATTGTAGTCAAGAAAATCCATTCAAAAGCCAGCATTCAAAACCACTGTAAAGTCTGCAGCTTCTATACTTGTTCTGATCCCCAGCTCTTTCATTATTTTAACACCTGTTTTATACAGAAATCTCAATTACTATAAAATTACCAGCAGACCACAATGTTAGAGATGGGACAAACAAGCTTATGAGAAACTTCAAAATAATGATACTCTTGTAAAGAAAAATTGTTTTTGAGGACTTTATTTTTCATTTTCTTTCTTATGAATCTCTAAGGTCTCCATTGAAATTTATATCATGTCAAAAGTGAAAAACAAAATAGAATAGCTATTTTTCCACCTCATAACTTTCATGAGCAAAACATCCATCTTGCTTGCTGAAGAAAAGAGACACTACCATAATAATAATTCTTACCCTTTCTGGATGATACTTCACATCAGAGAAGACAATAGTAGAAAAAATTAGAAGAAAGACTTCAAATATTTTGATATGCAATGAGAATAATCATATATTCAAGTTTCATCACCCAACTCTTAGAAAGCCACAGTATTTTTTTCAGACACAGCTCTGATAAATTTTAGTTGAAAAGAGGCTGCCTTGGTTTACTAATTTTTCAATCTTGTTCCAAATGAATGAAAACCATACAAAGCACGTATACTCCCTTTCTAACCATAGATCATGAGATAAATGTACTAGAAAATATTTGGAGCTGAATATTGATACATAGTAGCAGAGTACAGTGAATTAGCTTATGAATAACACTATATAAGTGGAAAACATATTCCATGAGCCAATTGGTTTGAGTCATTTAAATACATTACACTGTGCCTGCCTCTTGGTAATTATACCAATTAGATTGGAGAACCATTTATCAGGGTGCCAATTAAGTGAATTCTGCACTTTCTGGAACTTTAAAAAATCTAAATTAGACAAACCAAACAACTCCTATGTTTATGGGTACTTTTGTTGATTCTTGATCATGTAACATGGCAATAATTTAGCCAGTGTTTTGCTCCATGTACTAGGGAAATAACTAGCTGGGGGCATACTTTATTCATACAGGTTCCTCTGCTGTTTGACTTTGAAAGTAAAAAAACTTTAACTAAGAAACGCTGGCTTGAAATCTCACTTTTCATTTTGTTTAGAAACTGATTTTAATGAATTTTCTTTTTAGCTGATGCTTGCATTTAAAAGTTAATTCATTTAATCGTCCTTGGATTGGTAGATGCATAATTATGGTTGAATGGAATGTGTGATTTTTTAAATGCCACATTTTTCAGGAGATGCAGAAGATTGAGGTAAAAATTAACTGACATTCAATAATGATGGAATTGTTATCATTACAAAGAAGTCTTAGTAACTGTTTATCAAATTATGAAAGCTAAAGAACTTTTCTAGTGATTTTCGACATGCACTAAAGAATAGAGATGCTATTTAAGTAATTATGTAAGTCGCTTTACCAAGAGAAGACGACAAAATTCTACATAGTTACTTCATTAACCATCATTCATTATTGGGCAGTGAACTGCCTAGAAGGGAGAGAATGAACAGTTTAAGCGACTCTCCACCACCACCCATAGTTTTTAGACCTAACATTTAGAACACTGTAATTATGTAGTTATAAAAAAACACGTCTCAGAACAGTTTTGCTGAAAAATCTCTAATCATTCTGTGGTATCTAAGATATCACTAAGCCCCATAAAATATTGGTGTTTGTCAAAGAAATCCCTTCAATTGTTTTAAGTGAAGAGTGTGCATATATGTTTAGTTAATTAAGTGTATTATTTCATTCTCCAATAGAATTTTTTGTTTAAATTATGCAGATAAACATTATGTAGTGTTAATGTAGTAGTATTTCTTAGAGTACTGTGTTGCCAAATATGTTCTGAGATTTAAAGAAGTTGTTATACATTTTTACAATGTAATAAGGTAGTATTCACAGGTTGGGGAAAGGTGAGAAGAGGAATTAAAATCTTGATTGAATTTGAAGAAACAGATATGATGAACAGATATGAGAAAACCCTATGAGGAGCTGAGTGGTGTACACTTTGAAAATACATGCTTCATATATCAAGTTTAAAGAGCATAGTATGCATCACGGTGACTGATAATAGAATTTCAGGAGAAATAACTGTGGCATGAGAGCCAAAAATCAAATAAATCATTTCAGATCTTGGAGTTAAGGGGTCAATAAATCAATTCTCAATGAAATATAGGCAGATTAGTTTATTTGCAAAAGTCAGAGAAAACCTATTATGCTTATTGTTCTTGTAAACATTTCCTTCTATAGATATTTACTCTTATGAGTTGTACCAAGAAAACTCTTTGAAATCAATATAATTAATATCTATAAAGAAAGGGGACTTAAGTTAGTTTTTAATCAATTCAGTCTAACATATATTTGAAGATCAACTATGCCCAAGCTGTTACTCTAAGGGCTTGAAGGAGGTAAATATAAAATGAAACCCTCTCTACTCATATGAAATTTAAAACCCAAGAGTTAAAATAGGAGAGGTTGACACTTTAATGAATTTCTTTATAGATTAAGGTAAGCATCAAAGTACAAAATGGTGCAATTGAGTTTACCCAAAATGGCAATCATCTTAGTTAATTAGGAGGAATTAAGAAAAATCTTAGAAAAGGGTATGTCTCTGCTTGTTCATCTATTATTCACAACCAAGTGTAAAGAATGTTTGGACTGTGCTGAGGAATGAGTCTATGGCCTAGACTGGTTAAAGCCTAGTGCAAGTGTAGGGGAGAAGTGAGAAATAAGGCAAGAAAGATAGATTTCAGTTTTTAAGTCAGAGGGACTTTAATACCAGGGTGAGAAGCACTAGGCAAAAAAGTGACACTGCCTCTTCTAGCAGAGAGCAGATTACAGTAGACAGCTCTATGAGGGAGGATATAGCTAGTAAGATGGGGTCTTTAAGGAATTAGTTTAATCATCAACATCCATTGAAGACCTGTAATGTGCCAAGACTGTTGTAACTGGGAAATATGTGCTTTGAAAATGAATTACAGAAATGAAAATAAAACATCCTAGTCTTCAAGTAGAACAAAAGAAAGTGAGAAAGACAAGCAAATGAGGAGGCAGTTACAATGTAGTGCTAGGATATGATCATGGAAGAAGGTGTTGTTTTGGTTACATATTACTGTGTAAGATGCTATCCCCAAACGGTGACTTAAAACAGAAACACTCACTAATTTTGCTCTTGAATCTGGGGGTTGCCTAGCTTCAGCTAGGTAGTTCT
The DNA here is from genome assembly GCA_004027955.1 of Chaetophractus vellerosus. NCBI lineage: Eukaryota > Metazoa > Chordata > Mammalia > Cingulata > Chlamyphoridae > Chaetophractus > Chaetophractus vellerosus. Next base: position 5,024 of record PVKH010005465.1, on the reverse strand, counting down.
CACTGTGGTCTCTCATGTGGTTACAGCCAGTTGCCTTTCCTTCATCATCATCATCGTTCTATTTCTTTCCCTCTCTCCCTTGGTGTTGTCTCCATGTGGTCTCTCTAAAAGGAATTCTTAGAGTGCCAGATTTCTTACATAGCAGCTGAAGACTCCCATAGGAAGTATTCTAAGAGAAATCAAAGTTGCATGTTTTTTCTAACATTCTCAGAAGTCACACAGTGTTATTTCCACTGCAATCTGTTTGCAGAGGCAGTCACAAGGCCCTTCACAGGTTTGAGGGGAAGGAGATATATAGGGGTGATACCAAGTTATTTGCAGACATGTTTCAAAACCACTACTGCCTTCCCTCTGGCTAAAGAATGTAGAACATTCTTTCTACATTCAAAATACACTCACCCTTTGGAAAGATCCCACAGAAGTTTCATCTGTAATGGCATCTGGCTCAGGCATAAGGCACAGGATCTCATTTAAATCACGTCTGGGTGTACATAAGCCTTGAAAATCTTTCTACTCAATCAGAAGCCCTATGAAGTAAAGAGATGACTTATCTGGCCCCATCATGCATCCAACATGCAATCGTGGGGAGGACAGAAGCAAGAGATACACAGCAGTCACTGATCCATAGAAATTCTGTAACTCATCTGGGCACGTGTTGCTAGTTCATTGATTGGGCTTCCGTCCTTCTGCCTGGGACTACCTCTCCATGGCTCTTGGCTCCACCCCCTGGCCTCTTGGTTGTGGTTTCTGAATTATCTTTTCTCTTCCATAATATGTAGCCTGTATTTGCAACTGAGTAGTTTTCTTAGCATGCCACTGATTGTATAAGTCTGGGAATCCAAAAGCCCCTTTCCATTTTGTAATGTCTCTGCCCTTATCATCTAGGGTTACTGGCAGTGTTGTTGTATGTATAAATCTCTTAAAATTGTTGAGTTTTGTGCCATTAGACAAAAGCCACATGTATACACCATCAGCTGGAGTGGATCACCTGAGGGCTGAGGGTCTTCTTCCAAGCTTGCATAGCTGGCAATGAGGTCTTGACTGGCTGGAAGCTCAGTCATGGCTGAAGGTTAAGCCTTAGTTCCTCTTGACATGGGCTGCTCCATGTGGCCCGGCTCAGTTACTAGGATGATTATCTCGAGAGGGAGCGAGCCAGGTGGGTGCTGTGTCACCCTTATCACCCAGCCTTAGAAGTCACAAAACTCTGCTTCTACTATGCACTGTTAGTGCAGACGGTCACAAAGACTCCTTAGATTCAAGGATAAGGACATAGGCCCAAAATGTTGTCAGAGTGGCAAGGTTATCGAAGAATATATGGGTTCGGAAATACTGTTGTTACATGTGGCAGTTTGAAGCTGGGTAAACCCCAGATCATGTCCTTAGAGTTAATCCATTCCTGTGGGTGTAAACCTATTATAGATGGACCTTTGGATTAGGTCACTTCAGTAGGGTGCAACCCAGAGTGGGTTTTAGTCCTTTACTGGAGCCCTTTATAAATGGAGAAATAAAGCCTCATACACAGAGAAAAAGTTGCAAAGAGAGAGACAGAAACCCTGAGAGGCTGAGGAGAGATGTCCTGGAGGCCAGAGGCTGGAATCAGTGGAGCTCAGAGGCAGGAAAGAGGTCCCTAAGAGGCTAAAGAGACAAGGCACCGAGGAGAGGGGAGAGACAAGCCATGTGCCTGTTCACCCACAGCTGAGCTCAGGGACAAAGCAAGTCTGGAGAAGGAAGATACCAGCAGAGCTACCAATATTCCCTGCCATGGTCACCCACAGCTGCAACTTGGTGAGACAGCATCTTTTGATGGTACCTTAATTTGGACACTTCTACAGCCTCAGAATTGTATGTTTTTAATCCTAATAAATTCCCACTGTAAAAGCCACCGCATTTCTTGTATATTGTTTCCAGCAGCTTTTAGCAAACTAAAATGTGGCCATGTTTAGGAAAGTTTGCGAAAAGCCAGCAGCTTTTAGCAAACTAAAATGTGGCCATCTGTGTAGAAAACTTTTAAGAATATCATTCCCAGAATGAATGTGAGCATCAGGAAATTCTTGAGAGAAGGAAATATTTTAGCTTTATTGTATTTAGCTATATGATTGACATTAATAATAAATTATTAGTCAATGCCAAACATTTTAAGAAGGTTTTTTAGTTTTTCATCTCATTTAATGTTAACTGTAATCCCAAGAGGTGGATGCTACCATATTATTTTTAGAGGAAGTAACTACATACCATTAGGAAATGGTCTTTCATTTGCTATTTAATTATTGAAGTTCACACTGCTGTGGTAGAACTTAGACTATGTTCAAATGCTGATAGAATTAATTCTATGGAGTTAGGGATTCTAATGTTTTGTAGGAAATATGGATAACTCTAGGAGTAAAGTCCCTGAATTGCAAAAATGCATGTGGTCTGGTATATAATTGGAGGGATTGGCCATATCAACTGAGAAAGGTCATCAGTTGTAAAAGGTGGAAAGGTGACGTTTATAGGCATAGGTAGAGAGAATGCAATAGATTTGTGGTGATAAAATGCAGCCTTTTACATGATTTTCTTAAGATTTTCTCAGTGAAATAAGATGCAAGGGCATCAGCTGAGGCACAGTTTGCAAGGTTTGACAAAGAAGGAGCCATTATGAAATAGTCAAGTTTCAGAGTGGGAAATGGGAATATTAAGAGAATGGTAGAACATTGCTCAGGATACACTTGAGATTTGTGGTCTTGAATTTATCAGAGAAAGTCAGTGGAGTTCCATGTTTTTCTCCAGCCACAGTCCACTGCTAGGTTTATATGCCAACTAAGAGGAGAGTTTAAATTTAACCAGAGTTGGAATTTTCCAGGTGAGTATAGACAAGAAAAGAGGGGCAAAGGTATTGAGTATGTACATAAAATAATAATTTTAGTACCGAACCTCATGATCTAACTAAAGTAAAGTGGAAGGTGAGAGTATAGGAGACATGATGGAAAATGAAAAGTGCAAGTTTCAGTGTGATGAAAGAATTTTGGAATAAAGTGCAACAATTTATATAGTTGTACATCTTACCAATGAGATCGGTTAACTTCAGTGATGCCAACGCCTGGACCATAAGCCTTTCCTTTGCCATTTCTTTTGGACTTACTTCCAAATGATAGCACCTACATTCCTTTGTCTGAAGGCTTTCTCTGGCCTCTGCTTCCTCCTTCCAGCAGATTAGAAGTGTGGGAGAATTAATATCCCTGTGAGCAGACCTCAACCAAAGACTGATGGCAATTTATTAATGCCCCTGTATTTTCTCTCCTTGTCTGAGATAAATCTGAGACACATGTTCAACACCATTTCTCAGATTCCCCCAATGGAATTAAAGTTTAATTACCCAAGTGGGAACTTGCTTCATAACACACCTTTAAATGACTCGATCTCTTTCCTCCTCACTTTCCTACTTGTATAGAAGATCATCTCCCAAAGAAACTAATTATACTCAAATATTTTTCTCAAACACTGAGTATGGGAAGATTCAACTAAGAAAACCCCCTTCCTGTAGAAAACCTTCCTTGAACTCCTCATTTGAACCTCCATAGCTCTTTATGCATTTAGCTATCGTAACACTTTACCAAAATATATTTTAACTGTGTTCTTACTTGTCCTTCTCCCAATTAGACTGTTTCCCCAAAGCAAGAAAAAGTATGACTCCATCTTTGTAATTCTTTCTCCTAGTACAGTTCCTGATATGTAATTGGACCAACTTAAATATTTAATAAATTTCATTGAATGTTCAATAAAAATTGGTGGTTTTGTTGACAAGGATTTAAAATATCTTTTAACTTATAGACATAGGATTAGATAAGGTTCAATATATATCATGATGTTAATTATAACATGTTCTTGGCACTATAAATCTTTCAAAATTGATTATCCATAGCAGTTACAAAGTATGAACTATGAAACTTTGGCTAGCCTGAATATAGCACTATTTTAGATGATTACATTTGAGGGAGTTGTATAATATTATCTCTAACTTCTCCCCAAACACCTTATATGAAGTAATTATTTTAGTATCTGCAACAAGGAAATAACTATAGAAATAACTTTAGTTTTTCCATCCTAAACTCCTAATAGAGAAGTGTAGAATAAATATTCATAGAATACATACTTTTGCAACATAAGATTATGATATTCAAATGAATTATTTTGGGGGCTAGATTGCTCTGATTTTTTTTATTGGGAAATGAAAGCACAGTAATAAAGCTCTTTATATATATTTCTGTATTAGTGATTTGACTATTATCTAAGTGACTGCTATTTATATACCTGTTTGGTGCTACTAATTACTTTATAAAATTCAATTACTCTGATGGCTAAATATCTCAATTGCTGTGTAACTCAACCAAAAGATATAGTAGCTGTGAAACAGACACATTTGTGATGAAACTTATTTGCATTTGCAAATCTCAACAACTGCTCAAGTATCTGCTCTCTAGTAATTAGGCAGCTGCTACTTAAAATCAATAGTGGCAAACTCTGGTTATGTTTGGTTTGGAAACTAAGTGTTGTCTTGCACAGCATCCTGGTACTTTGCAGTGTATTAATGAAACCACTTTCCTTTATGCTGTTGTGTCATAGCTACTTAGCATCATTTCCTCCTCAGCTGACTATTGCATTACTTCATCGATTTTCTTTTCATCATTTGTCTCATTCACAGGCTTTTGCTTTGAATAGTTTTGAATTTCCCTTGTGGAGAGTTAAGTCCCAGTCTTTAAAATGTATAGCAATGGACTCTGACCTGGTTGAAATAATACCAATGCCAAGTATGAAATATTTAGGTCTTCCATTTGAATTTCATAAACAGTTGAGTAATTAATTTCATGAAAGTCACAAGGTAGATGTGGTGAAAAATGGCAGGCAACTGGACATTAATTGACTGAATGATAATTCCAGTTATGTTGGTCTCTGTCAAAGCAACCAGTTTTAAGTGATGAGTTTTATGTACATGCTTTCAACTGAAATATGTGCAAAATTTTCTTATCGAAATCCTCTCTATACTTTGC
>PVKH010005464.1:0-22079 GCA_004027955.1 Chaetophractus vellerosus | reverse complement strand
GGAACATTGGAGATCACGTCTGGATATCTGAGGGCTGTTGACCTCCTATTGTATGTTGTTTTCTAAAGTTAAGTAGAGGGGCCGACTGTAGCTCAATTGATAAGGCACTGGATTACCACATGGGAGGCCCCGGGTTTGGTTCCCAGGGCCTCCTTGAGCGGACAGACTGCCTTGAGGAGGCAAACCGCCGTGGCAGGGCAAAGCCGCCATGGGCAGGGCAAGCCACCCGCGAGCAGGCAAGGCTGCCGTGCGGTGAGCTGACTTGGCGGGTCGCCGCAATGGAGGGGAGACAAGCAGACACAGAAGAACGCAAAAATGAAAACAGCAAGAACAAGCAGAAAGGGGGGGATATATAATAAAAATAAAAAAATAAAGTTAAGTAGAGTTGGTGGTGGATAAGCCTACTATGTCGTGTAAATTTAATTGACAATCCAACCTGAGATCCACGAATGCTGTCTGTCAGGGCATTATATTCATTCTTTTGACAGTATGTAATAATCTTGGAATAGTGAAGTGAACATAAAATATTTGTCATGAAAGGGAGTGTTGGACCCAGGGGGACTGATATTCATAGTTGGAGGCCCCTAAGTATCAATTCCCATGGAGTTTTTCTTTTACAGACCAAATAACAAGATTAAATGAGATAAGATCTCCACAATGATGGGATTCTTTGTAGGATAAAAATATTTAGGGCTAGTTCTCAACTTATGAATTTGGGTCCCCAAGAATGTGGTTAACAAATTGTACAGTGAGATTTAAAAACTCAAATTGATGCAGGCTTTGGGTTTTACATGTACAGACTTCCCTTTAAGATAATGAACTTTCAAGATAACAGGAATATGAAATTTATCTGGCCAGAGGGAAGAATTTTAATAGAAACATAAGGAAGAAGAAGGAGTGGGGCAGGGAGATAAAAAGTAGAAGCATTACACTTTTACATGGGATTTTCTGGAAAGCCCCACAAAAGGCAATAACTCAAAAGGGAGGAAGGTAGTGTGACCCTGAGGATGGTACAGTGAGGTGGGGAGAGTGGGGCAGAAAGATAAAAGCAGCCCTGAGAAACTGATGAATTTATGAAGCTTCCTGCCAGCCCTGGATTGCCAGCTCTGAACTTAATTTACATGAGAAGAAAAAAATCCTTATTTGTTTAAGCTATTGTTAGCTTGGGTTTTTTCTTATGCACAGCTTAACTGGATCCTAGTCAGTCTATTACTGTCCTCCCTCCCTTCCTCCCTTCCTTCCCTCCCTTCTTCCCTCCTTCCCTCCTCTCTCCCTTCCTTCTCTTATAAAAATATAAACCCACTTATGAGAAATACATGTAAGTAGGGAGAATCAAAATAAGTAAAAAAGAGAACAAATTATAAATCATACCGAAAATGAAAATGACATGGTTGTATGAGGCACCCATCAATATGATGTATAGGATCTAGAGCCCACGAACATTGTTCGGCACATTGAAGTCTTCTGTGCTTTGCTCTTCAGTGATTCCTTGTAACGTAGGCCATGCACTGTTACCGGTTTTTACCTTGTGGTGGCACAAAAAGCTGATTGTCATTTGCATTGTCTACTGAAACTCCGTGGCAGTGAATGGCCTTATTAACCATATGTTCTAGTGTCAGTTTAATACCTGCATATGTGTTAAATCTCTGAATCCCATGTAATTAAAATGATTTCTTGTGGTAGTGATTAGTGCACACTTAAAATCCAGTGAAGCAATTATTTCCCTCTTCCTAACTGGAAATCATCTGTGGAGTATGGTACCCATTATCAACACTATATTTATGATTAGATTCTTATTTTGTGTATCTGGTTATAAATTTTCTATTGTATTTAAGGTGACACAGTGGTGTCTATGTGGTGTATGCACCTTAGCTCTCTGAGCCTTGGGAAACTGATCCTACAAGTATCACACAGTAGACATAAATATAACAAGGCTTATTATTTTTTTGCAAAGTGGTATATATAAATATAATTTTAATCAATTAAATCACTGGCTTTGCTATTAAGTAGAGATATTTGTAGACTGATTTCAGAACAGAATTAAAGTCTTGTGAAAATTACAGCTAAAAATAATAGTAAGTATCTGCTGCCAAAAGGAATAAAATCTAGGATTAATAAGAGTATTTTTAAGTATGTGAAATAATAATTTATGTGCCCAGCATTTTTGGTGATGGCTGTTGTATTAGTCAGCCAAGGGGGTGCTGATACAAAATACCAGAAACCTGTTGGCTTTTATAAAGGGTATTTATTTGGGGTAGAAGCTTATAGTTACCAGGCCATAAAGCATAAGTTACTTCCCTCACCAAAGCCTGTTCCCTCGTGCTGGAGCAAGATGGCTGCCCACATCTGCAAAGATTCAGGCTTCCTGGGCTCTTCTCTTCCCAGGGCTTCTTTCTCCCTAGGCTCAGCTCCTCTGCTCTCTCCACAAGGCCAGCTGTAGAGTATCAGGCAAATGGCTTGTCTCTCTTCCCGGGGCCTCTGCTGGGTTCAATGGAGCCTTCTCTCCTTCCTCACATCTCTGCTTCTCTATGTGTTTACTTCCCAGGCTCCAGGATCAAAACTCCCAACCCTGTTCTCAGCCATGTCTTTTCTCTGTGAGTCTCCACCCACCAAGGGGGTGGGGATGCAATGTCCTACTGATGTGGCCCAATCAAAGCCTTAATCATTATTTAATCAAGTAAAAGTGAAACCTCTGAATCCAATATAATCTAATATGCCTGGAGGGACAGACCAGTTTACAAACATAACCCAATATCTATTTTTGGAATTCATAAACAATGTCAAACTGCCACAGTTGTTCTAATATACCTTGACCAAAAATTGTATTCCCCCCAATTACTTTGATTAAACTAAATATTTCCTAGCATCTGCTTCAATTAATTTTGATCAATTAGGATAAAACTTATTATCCATTCTGCATAAAAGGAAACTTTTCATTGGAGTGTCCTTGTTAGATGATTTAAGATATTAAAGCTCCCCTGTTTCTAAATCTGATGCTAGATTCCTCTTATTGATCTCTTTACTTCTGCTTGCTAGAGTTTCCATGCAACAGGAAGGGAGTTGGTAAGTCCAGTTTCATTGCTTTACAAATATTTTAAAAGCATGAGGGGGGCCGGCTATAGCCCAGTGGATAGGGTACTGGTTCACCACATGGGAGGCCCCAGGTTCGGTTCCCGGTGCCTCTCCGAGCAGGCAGACCGCCTTGAGAGGGCAAGCCACTGTGGGTGGGGCAGAGCCACTATAGGCAGGGCAAAAAGCCGCCACGGGCAGGGCAAAGCCGCCACGGGCAGGGCAAGTCGCCCGTGAACAGAGCAGAGCTGCCCACGAGCAGAGCAGAGCCGAGCCGCCTGCGAGTGGGGCATGCCGCCTGCGCGGTGAGCTGATTCGGCGCGTCGCTGCAACACGGGGAGACAAAGCAGACACATATGAACACAAAAATGAACACAGCAAAAGAACAAGCAGAAAGGGGGGATATGTAACAAAAAAAAAATAAAAATAAAAGCATGAGTATACATTATAACAATATACAAACAATAATGCAAGTTAAGAAATGAAAATAAATACTTCCCAGCTTATTCCCAGAACCTTTGATTCCATTCCTCACAATAACCAAATTTCATTAATTTTGTTTGTTTTCAATTCTTTAGTAGTTATTACTATATTTCAAAATAATACATCTAAGCTCCTGATTCTTGACTGATCAATTTTAGATATTATCTATTGTCTCTCCACTATAATAGATGAGGAAGTTTGCCTTAAAATTTATCCTTTTGCAAGCACTTTTTTTTTTTGCCTTATGAGTTGTGTGTTTGGAACTTTTAGTTTAAGAAGTCCTTCCCCTCCTCTAACTCACAATGGTATTCACCTACATTTTCTTCTATTTATTTTATAATTTTATGTTTTATATTTAGTTGTTAATTAACCTGGTATTCACATTTTGTTGGGTGCTGTAATGGTTTGACAGTTTTACATAATTATGAATTCCAAAAATATAAATTGAATCATGCTTGTAGACTGATCTCTTAATCTGGGCATGACTGGGGTGTTAACTGTCACATCAGTGGGACGTTGAGCCCCACCCCTCGGTGGGTGTGGTCTCAAGTATAAAAGGCTAGACAAAAGGCAGAAGATTTGAGAAGCAGATTGTTGAGAAGCAGTTCTGATGTTGGAGCGGAGCGCTCCAGGAGAAGACAAGTGAGTCGTTCGCCCAATAGTCTACAGCTGGCCTTGTGGAGAGACGCAAAAGTGCAGAGAGCCTCATGGTCTACAGGTGAACTTGTGGAGGAAACAGAAGCTAAGCCTGGAGAGAAACGCAGCCCCGGGAACAGAGGAACTCAGAAGCCTGAACACTGGAGACATTGGCAGCTGTCTTGCTCCAACACATGGACTTTGGTGAGGGAAGAAATTTATGCTTTGTGGCCTGGTAACTGTAAGCTTCTACCCCAAATAAATACCCTTTATAAAGACGGACCCATTATTGGTATATTTCAAAAGGCACCCCTGTGGCTGACTAATACAGGTGTTTTGGATAGCAGTACGGTATTCTTTTTCCCTTTTCTTTTCCATCACCATCTGCCAAATAGTCACTTTTCTCTCATTATTTTTACACTGCCATTTTAACCATATATTTATTAGGTTCATATGCATATATGTGTGAATATGTAGGTATACATAAGTACATGCATATGGGTCTGTTTTTGAGGTAGTAGAATTTGTTTTACTGGTCTCTAATGTTTCATTGGTCTAATTGTTCTGGTACCAGAACTATGCTTTTATTATACCTTTTGTTACCATAGCTTTGTACTGTGTCTTAATATCTGGAAAGATAAAGATTGCTTCTTTAGTCTTATTCAGAATTGAATGAACCATTTTGACCTATACATTTAAGAATAATTTATTATCACTAAAATATTCCAGCTTGAATTTTTATTGGGACTGCAATGACTTTATAGATTAATTTGATGGGAACTGACACATTTTCATTACATCCAACAACATGGAATAGATTTTCCTTTAAGTCATTTAGTAGAGTTTAAAATTTTTCTCTATAGAACTTTGGGCCGTACATTTTAAAATCTAATTCTTAGGTAATTTATGGTTTTTACTAGTATAAAAATAATGGGAGAAAAGTGACTATTTAGCAGTTGGTGATAGAAAAGTGTAGAAAAAAGAATATTGTACCTCTATCCAAAACACCCAACATAATGTAGATTCCATATGAGTCTACAACTAAATATAAAACATAAAATTATAAAATTAATAGAAGAAAATGTAGGAGAATACCATTGTGAGTTAGGGGAGGGGAAGGACTTCTTAAACTAAAAGCTCCAAAAGCACAAATCATAAGGCAAAAAAAAAAGAGTGTCTGTTGTCACTGAGATCTTATTTTTAATGAAGTTTTCTAGTTTTTTTTCTTAATCTTGTAGAACAATGCTGACTACTTTTATAAACTGATATATTAACTGATGACTTGCTGAAACCTCTTATTGCTTCTAATAGTTTAATTTCATTCAATTCCTTAAAACAACACATTTAACTCTTTTCTTTTACTGTTTCCAGTTATTCTTTCTTTATAACATTGGTTAGACTCACCTATTTTAGACCTTATTTGTAATGGTAAGTTAAGATTTGAATTCAAAGGATATTAAAAGATATGTGTCTAAAGTTTCTTCATGAAGTGTGATAGTTACTGTAGGTGTTGGTATTGAATATTTATTAGATTAAGCATGTTTTGTCCGATTGATACTTGGTAAGATTTCTGGTAGTAAATTACAGTGTTTACTTTGATCAAAGGTTAACTACATACTTTATAGACAGTCTCTATTGATGCCCCAACATAAATTGATGGGAATATTAATCTTTCACTGCACTCTACTTCATGTACTCTCCTTCTAGCTCTGTCATCTTTATGTTACTTTTTCATTGCCAAAGTCACTTATTTGTATTATGATTGGTAGCTTAAATTAAATCTTTCATATTTTTCCTTCTGGTTGATTTAAAATTTTGAATAACAAATCTGAAAATATTATAATTATAAAAATAATGTCACAGTGACATGATCCACCTTCCTTAGGGGCTTTTGGATTTTATGTACAGCACTCATACACATACACACACACACACTTCCAGCCATATAAAATTTGATGATACTAATATTATTTTAATATATGTAGCTGATATGAAATAGACCACCTAAAATTGGAAAATTAGACAATTAGCTTGTTTATCATTTTACATTAACTCAAAAGATGAAGCATGAAACAACACGAATGATAGACCAATAAAAATTTTATATTTAATAAAATATGATGTGCAGAGGCACTGGGCCCCTTTTCCAAAACTGCTAGAGGTGCAATTATTTTCTGCATTCTGAAATGGGAATTTGATGTGCTGAGTTGTTTGTGATATATGTATGTATCTCCAATTGTTTAAATTGAGTTATTTGACTATTTTGCAGAAAGTGGAAATAATGATGTTCACAAGAAAACTCAATTTCTTTCTAATGCATTAAGTGATGAGACATGCCAGCACATGTCTCGGCAGGTATACTTATGCTTCTGTTCAATGCAGTGTGGTCAGTGGAAAAAGCACTGGACCAGAAGTCAATGTATGTATATTCTAGGCCTAGGGTCACCAGGCCTGCTAGATAACAAGGTCCAGGTCAGCTAACATTTATGCGACTTGGTTTGTAAATGAGGAGGTGGGGTTAGAATCAATGATTCCTGACCTTTCCTGGGGCCCTGACATCTTTTAAAATCCAATGAAATCTGTAGATATTCTTTCCCCCAAATTATGACTGTGTGTGTACAGAAATATTGCATGGTATTTAAGACAATTATATAACATCTTGAAGCAATTTACGTACCTCTACACCACCTTACCAGATAGCCTCGGTTGAATAGTTCCAGGAAAGAAACTCCAGTATAAATCCCGGGTTCTCTAATTGTGGATCATGGACAAACAGCACAAGCATCACTTGGGAGCTAGTAGAAATGCAGAATCCCAGCCTTCTCTCCAAGCCTACTGAATTAGAATTGCCTGGGCTGTGGCCTCGGAATCCATGATTCGGATGCTTACTAAAGTTTAAGGAACATTAGACTATATGATTTTCAACATCTCTTCAGCATTGAGAATTTTGTGATTGTTATAATTATACTGAAGATCTATTATGATCAAACTCTGTGGGAAATACAGAGAAATGTAAGATGTGCTTCCAGTCTCTGCCTAACTTAAAAATTAGTTGGGACAACAGGACATACTTGGAAGTTAAATATAACCATGGAGCTGTATGATAAAATATAAGAGAATATAATGATTCAGCTCTAAATGAATGGCTTGCATTATCACTATATATTACTTTATATCACTATAATAGGAGCGTAAGATTGAGTTATGGAGCAGGTTGAACTAGAGCCAAACTTGAAGGGTATGGGGATGTGGAGAGGCACCAGGAATGGGAAATTGAGTGAGTAGGGGGAACTACGGCGTGTTGGGTCCTTGGTACAGTCAACTTGCTGCAGGTGGGTTCAAGGACTGATAATGGGAAACAATGTAAAAGTGAGAGGAATGGACATCATGGTTGGTGCCAGACTGTGGCAAGCATGGAGGATTTTTTTCATAATTCATAACCTTTTTATACAATAACTATAAATATTTATCTTTATTTTATGTTCATTTACAAAATATAGGTTTGTTGCAAAAAATCATGCAGCATGGAAATATATAAATCAGAAGGTAAAATTCTGTATGAATAAATTAGAAGATAAAATTCTGTATGTACCTGCTCCCTAAAGATGGCTGTAAAACTATGTGGTTTATATAAAAAGACTAGTAAAGCTGGAGGTATCATTTCAGTCTCTGTGACAGTTTGAAGTTCTTTTATGAATCCCAAAAGAAAAAGATAATGTTTTTTAATTATTCCATTCCTGTGAGTGTGAGAACCTTTTGATTGGACTACATTAGTGAGGCATGATGCAGGTTGAGTCTCCACCATCTTTCTGAGACTTATAGAAATGGAGACATAGGGGAAGCCACCATTTTTGATCCTGCCATGTAAGAGAGGACTCGAGGATTGCTAGCAGCCAAAGCACATGCAAAAAGACCCCAGGCTGGGTCCATGGAGTAGCTCAAGGCTGAAGAGATGAGCCATATGCCTGATAGCCCACAGCTGAACTTGGGAAGAGGGTGGAGCAGCTAAGACTGAGAGAGAAGGACTGGAAAGAGACAACCTATGCCTGGTTGCCCACAGCTGAGCTCCAGGAGATGGTAAACTGGAGGGGAAGGCTGGGACTGCAGCAGAGATTGGCGGCCATCTTGCTTCACCCTGTGGCAGGACCCCAGGATCATCAGTAGCTGACATTGGTGAGAAAGCATCTCTGCTGATGCCTTGATTTGGACATTTCATGACTTTGGAGCTGTAAGCTTTTACCCCAGATAAAATTCCCATTATAAAAGCCAATCCACTTTGCATTGGCAGCCCTGTGACAGCAGCCAGTATCACTGCCATGTCCAAACCTGCCTGATGGCTTTCCTCTCACTCAGGATAAAAGCCAACATCTTGAATGCTGCCATGGTCCATGACTTGGCTCTACACTCTCTTTGATCTCATCTCCTACACTCATCTCTTCCTTCTCATTCCATTCCAGCCACACAGTCCACCTTGCTCCTCCTCCACCTCAAGGCTTTCCCCCATTCCTCTGACTGTGTTCTTACTGCATGCCCCTGCCAGCTCCCATGTCTTTAAGTCCTTGACCAAATGCCATGTGACCAGGGGTCACCTTAAGAGTGACTAGCCATCCTGGGATTCCCAAAATGGAATGCAGGACTTTCAGAGCTAAATCCCCCAAGGAAACATGTGCCCTATCCCTGACTGATATTTCTCTATCCTACTGATATCCAAGCTATATTTTAACTTGCTTACTTATGACCTATCTCCCTCCACCAGAATTATAAGCTCCAAGATAGCAGAACTGTTTATTTATTTTGATACTACTGCATTCCTAGAATTTAGACTAGAACCTGGCACAAAATAGAAATATTGCAGGGATGATTGAAAAGGATCAAAGGATCTTTTAAAAAGTTTAAGAACTGTTGCTATAGGCTATGAGGAGCCATTAAAACGTGGGAGTCCTTTCTGGATATATGAGAAGTCATCTTTCTAAAGTCTAAATGTATCTTTGTTGTAAGATGTTATGGATAAAGAGAGTAAAGAATATCCATAACCTCCTTCATTTGAGTCATACCCTCCCTTCTGGTTTCTCGTTTTTTATTTTATTTTATTTTAAACACTAATTAAATATGTTTCTGTGTGTGGAAAAGGAGAGAAATGTAAGGCAACAGGCAAAGGACGTTTAAAGATATGGAGAGGGGAGAGGAAGATGGGAAGTTCTGCAGCGGCCAGCTACCCCTCAGAAGTGGTGGAGCATTCTGAAGGAACTGATGTGTGGCTTATAGACAGGATCAGGCCACCTCAGGGTGTTGGAAGGTCGTATTGCCATGACACAAGGGGCCTGGCATCCTTCTAGGAGCAGAGGGTCATGATTTTTTCTCCTGCACCCTAGAAAAATGTGATTGCAACATACCTATTGGGAAAGCACCCTACTTCATTGTACGGGGATTGAATATAACAAACCCTCAAGACACTTCTTTTTTTTTTTTTTTTTAGGGCAGGGGATTGAACCCGGGACCTTTTATGTGGGAAGCAGATGCTCAACCACTGAGCCACATCGGCTCCTCTGAGCTGGTTTTTTTTTTTGTTTGTCTGTTGTTTTGTTTTTATTTTTAGGAAGCATCAGGGACTGAACTGGGGACCTCCCATGTGGGAAGCAGGGGCTCAACTGCTTGAGCCACATCTATCCCCTCTTTCTTTCTTTCTTTCTTGATCCTGTAAATCTTTTCTTCTTAATTTGAACTCATCTCCATTTTTCAGCTACCCTATGCACAAAATAAAAAAGTATCTTGGAAAGCAGTGTGCACATTTTTATTAAAATAACCATTTGTTTTTGAGGCTGAAGTCGTAATTATTCTTGTAAATCGTCTTACCTTTTGTAAGAAATAGTAGTAGGAGACAGATTGATGGTGCTGTGGTAATTGGCTCAATGAATTCAGGTGGAATAAATCTTCCACTTATATTTCAGTAACCACCTCCACCCCTCTTCCCCAGTAGAGCTCTGCTGAAAAGATACATTTAGATTGCTCCAGGAACTCTGCTTTTAAAAGAAATGTTGAGATACATTTGTATCTGCCACAATGCAAACCATCTTATCTGTAGGATCTGAAGTCAGGGTATTCTTCTGTGAAATAAAAGAGGTCTAAATAAAAGAGTGCTACTTCCTCCTTTGCATTTACAGGCTCTGGCACTTTCACAGTCCAAGAGGAGAAAGTACGTATTGTGTGTATTTAATGAGCACTTGCTCACTCAGCCATGTGGAGCAGAGGAGAAGAAAGAGTTTCCTTTTTAAATCAAACATCGATTACAAAAAAAGCATGACATGGAAGTCTTGAAATGGGAAAGTTTGTCATCTTCATTATTTCTGACTGCCAAGAGGAGCCCACTGCCCTTTCTCCACCTTAATAGCATTTCGCTAGCAGGCACAAGAGTAAAACATGTCAGGCTGAAACAGAAGAGAAAGCCAGGGGTGGATGCAGCTAGTTGTATTTATGTCAGGTTTTGATAGTAATCAATATGCCCTTGCTTTATTATTTATGTCCGGCCTAGCATATACACACCTGATACTCAACATTTTTCTTAGCTTGTTTTATTCCTAGAGCTCGTGGAACACTGTGTAAATGCCTTCTTAAAGAAGAGACAAGGCTCCTCAAAATGCTCAGTGCTGTTAAGCCAATCGCAAAAGTTTAGATGGATGGGTAACTGTCTTCATTTTCTATTCCTCATTTGGGAATTTGAAGGTCATATTAACAGCCCACGTTTCTATAGCTGAATTAAGTCCACATGCCAAGAATGTCATCCCCCTAATACACCAAGTCCCTTGGTAGGAAATGGTTATTCTCTCTCCTCCTGGCAAGTGTGTGGAAAATGATTAACCTTGTTTTCTGTTTTGAGCTTCACTCTGCCTCCCTCCCACAATGACAATGAAGCCCCAATGAGGCTGAAACTGTTTCTCTTACCCCCAGAGGGGAGGTCTCCCGGTATGAGTCCACGGGGTGGTTTGCCTCCTTGTGCCTTCGTCTCCCAAATGCCTTAGTAACAAAAGTTGACACCCATATCCTCACTCAGTGATGGTGGCTAGTGGAAGCTACTCCCTGGCCGTGGCGCCAGCTTTGCTCGGTGGCAGTGGCTTTCCTGAGGCTGGCTGTCAGGATGGCAGCTTCCCTCGGTGACTCTTGCCACCCTCCCCTTCCCATAGTGGTGTTTTCCATTGACACCAGCACTACCATGGAGAGTGCTGTTTCTCTTTGGATTCTGGTCTCTTCTGTGTTGCCCAGCATAGCTTGTAGTGGCTTCTCCTGTCCATGGTTCAAACCTGCTGAGTCAGACAATTCAGCGATACCCATGTAGGGGGACAAAGTGATAAAAGAGGCAAGAATTTATCCCTGATTTCTATTTTATTTTAAACACTAATTAAGTATGTTTTGGTGTGGACAGATGGTGCTGACCCATACCAAGTTAGGGCATGTGTAGAGAATAGCAGATTTGGGAGTGAATCGTTTGGCAACTGCCTACTTCTTTAGCCTTCATTACAAAATATTTCTTCCATTATGTAGGTTTTCTTTTCACTTTCTTGATAATGTCTTTTGATACACAAAAGTTTTTAATTTTGATGAATGACAGGATTCAAACTTTGTCCTGCAGCCTAGGTAAGAGCTGCAGATCATAAAGATAAAGGCTATATTTTTACTGAGCCATTGCTAAGTACTAGTCACTCTCCTAGACACACTACATATAGTATCTCATTTAATTCCCACAACCACCCTTGGAGGTAGGTACTTTTATTACACCAGTTTTACAGAGGAGGAAATTAAAGCCCAGAGAAGTTAGGCAACTTGCTCAAGGCTTCCCAGTGGCCAGTGCATGGATGGGATTTGACCCCAGGCAGCCTGGCTCTAGAGCTTCCCAGGAAATCACTACATCAGTAGGAGTTCGCAGTGGGATCAGTTCACAAGGGATTCCTTTTTCAGGTAGTCTCCCTAGTTCAGATGCTTTGTGCTCAGGCACTTGTGGAATGGCAGCACCTCCATCCAAGCCTCTCTATGAAAACTGGGTGGATGTGGTCATACAAAGAAATCCCCTGTAGTATTTCTTCTCCCTTTATGGCTGGCTCCTGCTTTCCTTCCGTACCTTTCTTTCCTTCTGTGGGAAATCAATAGCTATTTATGGCATCTATCCTATGTTCTTCTGTATGGACATTTAGAAAAATAATTCAGGTAATTTATTGCTTCTCTATAGAGTTATATCCTGAGAAACTGTGCTTTTCACACAGAAGTTTGGATATCCTTTTATTTGCCCATGGCATTGCCAGGCACTTTAAAGTTGCCTTATAATTTTTCTTTATTTTGTGGATCACTTATATATTTCTATTTTTCTTCAAGGATTTATTAAGTGAGTTCATTGGAGATAATGTAAAAAGTAAAATAAAATAAGTAAAAGGTTCCTGTGCCATGCATAATTTACAAAAACACATGTGATATGAAAAGTGGACTGATAAAGAATTTCTTGGGAAACCTGGCTGGGGTGGCTTTTGTGACATTTGAATTTGCTTATATTAATTTTAATTATGTGGTATTTTGTGTTTCATTTGGGCTGTGATATAAACTTAACATTTTAATAGATTTTTTTTACTTCCGTTCTCAAACATAAATGTTTATCTAGATTTTAATTCATTTCAACTAACGAGCAAACTGCCAATTTAATTATAGTCTCCTCTTTACCTATTCCATTTCTCCAAATTGTAATTAAAATATCCAATTTTAGAAACCTGAATTTGTCCAATAGGGGAAGTTTGTGCACTCTTCTGTATGAATGTAATACTTCAATAAACATGTTGATTTTTTTTTTAAAGTAAGAGACATGAGAAAAGCAGTGTTAACCCACCTCAACTTGCATACTCCAAATGTATTTCCTAGAAAAAGATTGAGAATGTTGTGGTCCTACTCAGTAAAGATGTCCAAATAGCTGTTTACATACTATCTGGAAAAGAACTTTTATCTCCTGTTACTTACCTCTAACTGCAAGTATCCATCTTGGCCCAAGAACTGTACCTGCTGCCTCCAAATTCTGAGCATGCTCAGCTTAAACGAACTCAAAATCTAAGCCATTCAAACCATAGTTTTCTTTTCATACTAGAACTTAAATTTGCAACCTTTAAAGGGGCAAAGTACAATTGTACATGTTTGGTTTTAAAGCCATAATCTCTTTTTAGGAATATTGCTCTAATATAAAAGAAAAGTGTCTAACACAACTTTGAGATTTCTATCACTGCTTGTGAGATATAATGAAGTTAACTTAAGCTGAGGAGGTTATGCTCTTTCAAGTTTTATCGAAGAAATGTTTCATTTTTTAATGAATACCAATGGATTTGGGCAAAAAAAAAAAAAAAAAAAAAAAAAAAAACCCCAGTGGCTGGATTCCTGAGTCATTATTAAAAGAAAAAGAAATAAAGGCAGAAGGGGTGCTGCCCTTGCTGGATCTTTGATAAAAAGTGATATTAAAAAAAGATATGAAACTTGGCATTCAAGGAAATAAACATTATAATCTCAACAGATCTGAGATAAGGAACAGGCATTTTCTTCTCTGGCTCTAGGTAAAGTTAAACTGAAAGTGGAAAACTATAATGGAAATTGATTCTTTTGATCTTTTGTTCTTTTTTCCTCTTTCTCTTTCATTTCATTCTATTTTTTTCCCTTTGCTCTCCTTGATCTTTCACTTTTCAAAATAAGACTATTGCAATTTTGAAACTCTCCTATGAGATAATACCTGAAATTAATTCATAATCTATTTACTAGCTTTGTCCTATCTGATGGGAACCACTTTGTTTCGACAAGAAAGTTGGGGATATTTCCTAAAGGAGTGAAAACAAGAAATTAATTGGCAAGGCCTGAGGGCATCAGCACCCTGTGAAAACTACCTGGGAGAATTTCCTTGTAAATTTATATTGTTCCTTTACCTCTCCAAAGCCTTGCACTTCACCGTTCTGATTCATATAATAGCTTGAAGGGATTTTCTGATGCACACTGGCCTCTTGTACCCATTCCCTCCCCAAAAGCACATTACAAAACCCAAATTCCTCACATCTCATTTCTACTGATGAGAGTGTTCTGAATTTAGCCTGCAATTTTAAATCCCTCTGTTTCGGGAGCTTTCTGCATGAATGGAGAAGCAGAACGTTCTTTGTCATGTCTGAGGATGCCACTTGTGCTCTTACTATCCCTCCTCTAAGGAAATACTGCATCAGAGTTAGGAGCTGTGACTATGGAATCTGGCCCAACTCAGTGACCTCTGGAAACTGGTTCAACATTCTAATAGTCTACTTGCTCATTTGCACAACTAGGGAGTGTTTCTTTCACATGCTTGCTGTTGAGGCTAAAACAAGAGAATGCATATAAAATACCTGGTGCAGAGCCTGGCCGCATTGTAAGTACTCAGTAAATGTTTGCTATTAGGATCAGGAATTTGCACCTCATTTCAAACTTAGGCCATGAATCCCTTTAAGTGCAGGGAAAGAGCAAGAATTGAATTAATGATGCTATGCATGTCTGGTCTCTCTCTATTGATAGATTCTATTCTTATATATATTTTGCTTATGTGTATGCCTAACCTCCTTAAATTCTTTGATCAAATGTCACCTTCAGAGTGAGGCCTCCCATATCTAATTTAAATACTCAGTTTCTCTTAGTAACTAAAAAACCATTTCTTGGTTATCCAAGTCTCTTGGATAGAGCCTTGCAACTTTATTTTTTATTGCCAATTTTCAAACATCTTACTTTTTTTGGGTAAATCCTACTGCCTCATCCAACCCCATCCTGGTTCTGTCCCTGGCCCCCTTCCTGCTTTATTTTTCTTAATGGCATTTATTATTGGAGAACATCATAGGTAGTAGTCAGGATTCTCCAGATAAACAGAACCAACATATGTATGTACACATACACACACACATACACACGTAAAGAAAGTTATTATAAAGCTTTGGCTCACTAATCACAGGGGCTGGCAAGTCCAAATTCCTTAAGGCAGGCTGCAAGCTAGAAAGTCTGATAAAGGTGATGTCAAACTCTTTAGTCTGAATTCCCAGGCTTAGCTGGCTGGAAATTCTGGCAAGAAGCAATACTGATATTGAGACCTAATTCCTCCTCAGACCTTTGAAATCCTCAGCTCTGGATTTTACCACCTACAACTGATTGGATGAAGGGCCAGACTCCCCCAATTTTTTGTGGACATTATCCTATGTTGATCATAGATGCAATTAACTGATTATAGATGCAAATCCCATCTCTAAATACTCTCACATTGACTAGCAGGCCAGTGCTTGCTTGAGCAAACAAATGGATATCTAAACCTAGCTGTGTGGACACATGAAATTAGCCATCACAGTTCACCCCTTGTCAAGTTGGTATCCATACACGTTTCCTTAAGCCACACTTAATCTCCAAATAAAGATAATAACGTAGTCATATTTCCACCTAACATGATCCAGCCTCCCTGTGTACAACCAAAAATACATTAACCCTTTTCTTAGAAGAGGAGGCTAGTCCTTGGGTAATATTCATTGTTCTTCTTGATATCCTTTAACTTAAATACTATCATGAAAATACTACCTGTGTTATATGATAAGGAGATGAGACAAGGAACAAAACAAAGATATTTGGCATGTGCACACATATACACATACAAACACAAACATATTCATACCAAAATAAGGAATAAATACTCATAACCATTACAGTTCTCATTTTGCAACTGGTCATGTGGTCATAGCTGTGTTTATAACTACCTTCTTCTACTACCTATTCCATATACTTTCACCTTAGCATGCACCTCAGTTGGGCCATTAGCAGACCTGCCTGGCCTGGGCGGCTGTAGTTTTCCATTGACTTTAATCACAGAGCATGGTAGGACTAAGAGATGCCCTAAGGTGTCTCCTGTGTTCCAGACATCCTCTTCTTTACTTTCATATGAGTATCAGCCCCATTTCCCCTTTGTAATGAGGACCAGGCAGTGTAGTATCTCCCTTCTTTGCCTGTTGATTCAGAGCCATGAGGGGCTACATGAAATAAAAAAACTATGGTAGGTTAAATGGCCCACTGAAGGATCGTCATACTCTATCTCTGGAGCCTTACACGGTTATACTACATGGCATAAGGGACTTGGTGGATGTAATGAAGGTTATGGACCTTAAAAAAGAAAGACCATACTGGATTACCTGGATGGGTCAAATCTAATAACATGAACAGTTAAAGAAGAGAACTCTGACTGGAATCAGAGACATATGGAAAAAGGGTAAGTCAGAGAGATTCAAAGTTGGAGAGGGACTCAACCTGCTGTTGCAAAGAAATAGGGACCTCAGTCCAACAGCCAGAAGAAACTACATTTGACAAACAGTCTGGATGAGTCTAGAAGCCCATGATTCCCTAGAGCCTCCAGTAAGGAAAGCAGCACTGCTGACACCCCGGGGACCTTAAGCAGAGGACCCAGCTGAAACCACCAGACAGGATCTATAGAACTGTGAAATAATAAATTTGTTACTTTAGAGTGCTGATTTTATCATAATTTGCTGTGGCAGTGATATAAATCTAATACAAAATCAATGCAGTTGCAGTAGTTTGAGGCTTTTAGGGACCCCAGAAAATCATGTCCTGATGGCTGATCCATTCTGTGGGTGTGAACCGATTGTAGGTGGGACAGTTTGATTAGATTACTTCAGTAAGGCATTCCCCAGGGTGGGTTTTAATCCTCTTACTAGAGTCCTTGAAAAACAGGATGAAAACAGAGAGAGAGAGATGGAGAAACCCACTGAAGAAGAGAAAAAGTCTCAGGAGAAGAGAGAGAAGGTCACAAGAGCAAAGAGTTGAAATCAACAGAACCCAGGAGAGAGGAAGCCAGGAGATGAAGCAATGAAACCTGGAAGAGAAGGAAGAGACTAGCAAATGCCTCCATGTGCCAGTCTTTGGGGAGAAAGCATTGCCTGATGACGCCTTGATTTGGACACTTTCAATGACCTCAGAACTGTAAGCTTCCAGACTAATAAATTCCTATTGTAACAACCAACCCATTTCCAGTGTATTGCTTGCAGGAGCTTTTAGAAAACCAAACTAGCAATACACTTGAAATGAGTTAATTTTATGGTATATAAATTCCACCTCTATAAAGCTGTTAAAAATACCACAAACATGCAAGATGTTTGTAAATTGCAAATTGGTAATAAGAATGCTATGAAGGTGGACAGTTCTATCCAAGAAATGATTTTGTAGTTACTAAGAGAGGCTGGAGTGAAGTATTTAAATTCTAATATCTCTCTTGGAATTTCATGGATAAACCTGCACACACTATGACCTGACATATGTGAAGAAAATGCATAGGAGAAAATGCATGGGGAAGAAAATAAATTCCTTATGGAATAGCATGGAAACACTGTCTAAATTTTATTAACTAAGGTTTAAAAACTTAAGTTTGTAGAAGAGAAAAAGAGATTCAGAAAAAATGTTAGGGATTTTGGGTAATGAAAATAATATATGAAAGGTCATTAAATTGTTCCAACTACATTCGAAGTACTTATCTGAGTACTCAGAGCTGTAGGCTTTTAAAGGGTCACGTTTAACCTCACTGTCAAGAGCAGCGTCTTCCTTAGGCAGTTACCAGAGCTACCGGCCATACGTTATTTTGAATTTAAGATCCAGGAAGATATGTGCTTGGATCTGAAAATCTAGGTTTGTGCAGTGATGAAGAGAAAGATTTAACTGTTATGGGGGAGAGCACAAGCTATTCTTTCAGCACCTTTAATCTGCAGATTTTCATGTTTCTTATTTCAGAAGGGGTCAGCAACAAAATTTGACTTTTTTCCTAAGTTATTTTAGTTAAAGTTGAAAGGCTACTTTTGTTTCAGCAAAGGCTATACTATTTTTTTCCTCCACACAATGCACTTTCTTCATTTTCTGGTCATACTGAAATTCTTTGGCATTGAACTCTGCTTGAAATAATTTGGCTGTCACCTGATTTTCGAAATATCTAAGTACATGTTTTTTTTTAAGCAATAGTTTTCATTATAATATGTGACTTTCATTCAAGCATGACCATCAAAATCAAACAACCCAATAACAGCAAACAATATACTTAAAACCATTTCTATACTGCCTAAGTTCTAGCAGCGATATAATGGAGATGTTACTCCCTTGTCTTTATGTGTTTTATTGTAAAGACCAAAGGCTTTAGAGAGGCACAGATATGGGTTAGAATTCTGGTTCTGCCACTTATTCCTGGATGTATTTTGGCAAGATAATTAATTCCTCCGAGTCTCGGTTTCTTGATCTGTGCCTTGAAGGATTCATGTGAGAGCAAATGAAATAATGTTGAGGTGTCTAACATTTTCTTTGCCATTCCCATCTCATTGCCACTCAATTCATCATAATCTGGCCACAAACTATATTTACCTGTCAACGGAATTGCCTATTAACATGGTCATTCTCATCCTTTGTCCTTGCAATATTTTACTTAAATATTGGGAGGAATTTTACTTAAAAAATACATATATGGTAAAGTTAACACTTTTGATGTACAGGTCTATGAGTTTTAACACCTGTACAGATTTTATGGCCTCTAACTAAATCATAGCAGCATCTTGCAGAAGTTCCCATCTTCACAAATTATTTCCACTGTAGGAAAATGAATGTGGCAATATGTCTGTATGACAGGGCTGATAACCCTGACTGATTATTCCTACCAGGCACGGGGGTAAGGCCTGGATAATTCTTCTCGTAAGGGATTATTGGAACAGCATCTGGAATTTGTGTCCTAGAGTGTTTTAATGGATGAACAGGAGGTTAACCATTGTTCCACAAATGAAGGCAAAGATCTTAAAGTTTCCATATGCTTCCTGATGAATTTTGGATGTGTCCTCAGGTTTATTTTAAAGAGCCTGGAGAAAACAACATGTTCATACATAGCATGTATTCAGTAGTACACTTCCTAAATTTTCTAAACCAATTTAGGAGTGTACCAATATTCCAAATTCGCTTTTCTGCTTCTGTAGCTCAACAATGGTAGCACTCTCATTTATTTTCATGCCCAGCTTACTCATCCCACCCTCCCTCCCTCCATCCATCTATCCTTCCATTCATAAACATGCTGCCTCATTGCATTTTATGAAATAAACTTAGTGAAAGATGTCATTGTTCAGAAGATTGGTGTGATAGTTAGGCTAATGTGTCAACTTGGCCAGGTAATTGTGCCCAGTTGTTTGGTCAAGGAAGCACTGGGCTAATTATAATACAAGGACATTTATATACTGTAATAATCAGTGAGTTGATTGCATAGATGGCTGATTACATCCACAATCAACCAAGGAAATTGCTGTCAGCAATGTATGACATTTTATCCAATCAGTTGAATGCCTTAAAAGGGGAAGTGATTTCAGCATTCAGAGAAAAATTTCCAGCTCAAGTTCAGACAGCCAACATCTCCTGGAAACTCATCAAGGACCTTCATCTGAGTCCCTGGTTTGCAACCTGCCTGTGGAATTTGGACTTGTGCATCTCCACAGTCATGTGAGAGAATTTTATAAAATCTCATACTATTTACAGATATCTCCTGTCAATTCTGTTTCCCTAAAGAACCCTGACTAATATAGCTTGATACCAGGAGTAGTTCTGGAGAAACAGAATCTTAAACATGGGATTTCTGAAATGGTTCTGGGGGTTTTGCAATTGGCTCTCTACTCTAATTAGACTCAAATGTACTAATGACTCCCTTTCCAATAATCAAGGGGCCACTAACAGTCCATGGCATGAGTTGGCAAAGGAGATATGCAAAATATCACCACTGGATTCCCCTAGTTTCATGGTTATAAGAGGCAAGGATCTGGGTGAGAGTGTTTTCAATACCTTAACAGACTTTTATGGAATCAAAAGTTACAATGATATTGGCTGGCTCCCCCTAGATACTCTGGACACAGTTACAAAAGAAAGGGATGAGCTAAAAGCTTGAAATTTGCAACCTAAATAACACATGAATGATGTGAACGTTTCTATGCATGCTCTGAAAGAAAATCTTGTTTCATATAGCCACAGACTTGAGAGCTCTGAAAACCAGACTCAGAATCTTATTGTACGATTAGCAGAGTTACAAAGGAAACTAAAACCCAACTTCACAGAATGACTGCTGTTAAAGTGAAGGCATTGATTGGAAAGGAGTGGAACCCTGAGGATTGGGATGGAGACATATGAGTTGCTGATAGAGATGCGTGGGGACATTGGAGCCCTAAATTCTGCTGAGACTTTGCCAGTTAAACCTGTGATGACCTGCCCCAGGGAGTCTGGACCTCCTCCCAGCCCTGAGGCAGGTACCAGCAAAACTCTAGCATGCACTGCCCAACCTCCACCCTCTCCTGAGGAATCTGCCTTCCAACCCCTGCCTGAAGAGATTAATCCTGTCTCAGCAGATGAAAATGCAAAGGAATGCCCTGAAGTCAGTAACTTGCAAGACATCTCTAATCTTTCTCCTTACCTTCCCCACCCCTCTTCTCTTCCAGACCTATTACTAGACTAAAATCACAACAAACCGTCAAAGGTGAATTACAAAGTGGGACCCATGTGAAAATATGCTATACTCTAAAAGAACTGCATGTCTTTTCCAACTTATGTAGACAGAAATCAGGGGAATATGTGTGGGAATGGGTACTAAGGGTATGGGATAATGGTGGAAGGAATATAAAGTTGGATCTGGCTGAATTTATTGATATGGACCCACTAAGCAGAAATTCTGTATTCAATGCTCTAACTTGAGGGGTTAGAAAGGGCTCTAACTGTTTGTATGGGTGGCTGACTGAAACATGGACCAAAAGATGGCCTAGTATGTCTGAGGTTGAGATGCCCGATTTACCCTGGTGTAAAATAGAAGAGGGAATTAAAAGACTTAGAGAGATTGGAATGCTAGAATGGATTTACCATTTAAGACCTGCCCACCAACCCCAGGAATGTCCAAAGGACACACTTTTAACCAGGACTATGAGGAATAAATTTGAAGACTAACTCCATCTTCCTTGAAAACTCTGTGATTGCTCTTCTCTGTAATACAGATATTACCATAGGAAGTGCTGTAATGAAACTTAAACATTATGGGTATGATCAGATCTCCAGCCGGTAAAAGTCAAGTATCTGCAGTTAATCACCAAAGACAAGGTGGGTGTGGCTACCGCAATGAAAAGTAGACTCAAAGCAGCAATCAAAAGAATTTGAGTCACATAAAACTATGGTGTTGGCTAATAGATCACCGGGTACCTAGAAGTGAAATACATGGGCAGTCTACTAAATTCCTACTTGATCTGTATAAGCAGAAGTGTTTTAGGTCGAGTGAACAAAACTCTAACTCGAATTACAGACACAGAGAATCATGGCTTCTTAATCAATTCCCAGACTTGAGACAGTTTATAGACCTGGAGCCTCTTGAATGAGAAGAAGGCCGGGTCCCCTTGGGGAAGGATCCTGTTACACTGCCAAAAATTTATACAGTTAATCTTCCTCCCAGCTTTCCCCAAGAAGACCTATAGCCTTTTACCAGAGTAACTGTGCATTGGGGAAAAGGAAATGATCAGACATTTCAGGGATTATTAGACACTGGCTCAGAAGTCACATTAATTCTAGGAGACCCAAAACATCATTGTGGTCCATCAGTCAGAGAAGAGGTTTATGGAGGTCTGGTGATTGATGGAGATTTAGTACAGGTCCATCTCACAGTGGGTCCAGTGGGTACCCAGACCAATTCTGTGGTTATTTCCCCAGTTCCAGAATGTATAATTGGAATAGACATACTCACTAACTGGCAAAATCCCCACATTGGATCTCTGACTTGTTGAATGAGGGCTATTATGGTAGGAAAGGTCAAGTGGAAGCCACTAGAACTGCCCCTACCTAGC
>PVKH010005463.1:0-22068 GCA_004027955.1 Chaetophractus vellerosus | reverse complement strand
AATGACTTTCTTATGTTTAACAACTATAATGGCCATAACTGGATTATTTCTAATTCCCATATGACAACACATATTCTAACTTTCTTGTCTTCATTTAAGACAACATATTGAAACACAAGTAAGTGAGAATGACACTATTATAAGTCAACATTGGATCGTTTTGATTTTTAAAGTAATACCTTAAAAACTTTGTTTCTTTATTATTAGTGGCTAGTGAACAATTGGTTGCAAATATCACTATGTTGAGAACAATTTTTGGAGGCTATGGGAAGGCTTTAAAAGTTTTTGAGCATGATGCAATCAGAAACATGCCTCAGGAAGGTGTATCTGGCAGGGGAGAGATGGGAGGCAGGGAAACCAGTAGCAATAGTCTTGGTGTAGATCATGAGATTGTGGCAGTCAGCATGCATAGAAGATAAAGATGTGAGTACCGCAAATAGAAACAGGAAAAGGATACTGGGATGGAAGAAAGGGGAAATATACTAATCAACAGGAACACTAAGGTTTTGCGCATGGGTTACTGAGAAAGCCCAGAGTTAGGATCATGCTTCGGAAGAGAAATGAATTCACATTCAACAAATTAAATTTTTGCAATCAGTAGGATTCCCAAATGTGAATGTCCGGCAAGCAGCTGGAGGAGTGAGAGATGTCCGGAAGACAGATTGGAGGTAGTTATTATTTGGGGCATCATCCACATAGAGGCAATGGTGTTTATGAGTACCTTTTAAAAAACTTATTTTCTAGCTGATGTCCTTACTTAGCTGTTATTTTATTGTCCAAACTTTTGTTTTAGAAAGAAAATATTTATATAAGATGTAATAATCTTAGTAAATACTTAGAGTGAAAACTTAAAGTAAACATTCCTGTTAGAAAGGAGGACTCTCAGGTTGGTGAAAGAACCCTTGAAGGGAAACTAAATTTTAAGCTTACTTTTATTGTCAGAGCATCCAAATTAAAAAAAAAAGTTCATGTATAAACACAAATATATTCATTTGTATATATAAATAGATATAGATATATAGTTATATAGAGAAATAACTGTACAGTCTTTCCAAAAAAGAAAGATAAGAGAATGAATGTTATGTAGAAATGATGGTTTGTTCACTGAATCCGTTCAGTTCTACTTGATCTTTGATATCCTTTAGTCTCTCCATTCCTACACACAGTTTGGAAACCTCTGCCCTCTGTTCAGGGGTCTTACAAGACGCTAGAACTATTGCATGGTGGTGCTTCCTTAGGGATAAAGTGGGGAAGAGGTGCTCCTTGTCCCTCTTGTCCACCTTCCTCTTCTATGAGTTGCTCCTGCTCCTTCTCTTTCCACTTATCCAGGTTCAGTCCTAGATAGTCTTTGAAAGAAGGAAAACTGGTTCCTCAAGTTTCCACACAAGGATCTTCTAACCACGGAGTATTGGTTCTTGTTATGGAGTAGTGTAGTGGGGAGAAGGAGCTGTGCTCTGTGTAACCAAGAGAGAGAAGATAGGAAGGCAGAGATATTCACATTCCTGCTGGGCCACTCATAGCTTGTTTGCTCTTTTCTCTTACAATGAAGATGTTAAGCAAATTTTTGCTCGCATGGGTGTGGGTGTGCGTGTGTTTGCACTTCAAAGATCTTTACAGGTATAGATCATGTCTTGCCTAAGGCAATTAGTGTTTACTGAATGAATGAGTAAATGAGTGAAAGAATGAACAAGTAAAAGAACTTTTATTCTTGGGGAGTAAAAATGTTTGAATATGGTCTTTTCAGTTTGCAAGTACTTTTATATACATTCTGTCACTTAATTCTTATTAGAACTGCATGAAGTAATTTTAGAGATGAAAAACTGAAAAAATTGTAAAGATATTTTAGTTCTTCTGACTCTAATGCATTGTCATGTTTGCTGTATTACACTGTGTCTTTGGAAGAATGAGACGTCCTAGGCTAGAGATCAAGGATATTTATCAGATGATCCCTATAGATGAGGCCAATAAAAGACAGCTAGGACCAGCAGAAGGAACAGCTAATTCAGCTACACCCCATCTGCTGTTCCCTTCTTCTGGTTGTTGATACAGGAGACTGTGTCAGCTCTTAGGGCTGTGTGGATTTCCTCCGATTCCCAACAACTTAACTACCAAGTCCTTTTCTCCACTCCAGGCCATGAGTGGACTTTGGTTTTCTGATGGCCTGTCCCCTCCCTCCATATAAACTGTCTTCAAGACCTAGTGAAAACTCCCTTTGTAGATTGTGTCTGATTGTGTACCACCCTCAATCTGATTTCAGCATTAAGAGTGATACCTGAAAAATTCCTATGGCTCACGATAACATTTATTTCTTGCTTGCTATACATGAAGGCTGAAGTTCAGCTGCAACTTTGCAGGGCTTGACTCAGCTCTACAGGTCTTCACATTCTGAGTCTCAGGCTGGAGCAAAGCCACTATCTGGAGCATGCTGTTCTTATGACCGAAAGCAGATGCTCAAAGAGGGACATGGCCAATTACACAAGCACATTTAATACCATGTCTATTCACATTCCATTAACCAAAGCTAGTCACATGGCCATATCCAAAGTCCATGGGAAATATTTTCTGCCTACAGGAATGTGGGACAATGACAGGGCTAGAATAAATAATGTAATATAATTACACAGCTCTATTCTCAAATCACTGTTGCTTATCTCCCTTCATTGAAGATCTTTTCCTTTACAGTTTACACAAATTTATAGCTAACCCATCTTTTTTTATCAAGTTATTTCTTCCCTATGTGAAATCTACCCTTTTATTTCTACTGACTGCATTCCAGATTTTAACTACTCAATTTTTTTTCAAATTAATGCAGACATGTTGATTTTTAAAATGAATCTCTAAGTTACTAACTCTCAAATTTGGTGTCAGTGACAAATTTAATCTTTTCAGCCAAATATTACCTAATTCCTTGAGAACCCATGTCATTGGAAAGGTACTTTCTTTGGTGAACACAGATCTTATGAGATGGTTTTCTAAAATAAAAAAATAAATAAAGTGTTGAATCTTCAGCTGTAAAACAACTTACCTGTTCATACAGAGAAAATACAGTCCTACTTTTAAAAACTTTCTAAAATATGATGACAATTTTGCTGTTCTGGGAAGAACTTCATCAATATTTCATCATGATATTCTTCTCTGCAGGAGAACCTAAGAGAAAAATTCTATTAATCATGGTGATATTAAAACTATCTGTCACTTGTAGCATGAATATATAATAAAGTAATCAGATAAAACTGATATCAGAGACAAATGGCCCACATTAAAAATATCTGCTTCAAGTTCTAAAATTGCTCCTTCTTATGATAATCTTAATAACTAAATCTCTCAAATTACAAATGAAGAAAAATGCTAAGATAATTTTTAAGCTCATAATTTTGAAACCATAAAGTGAGATCTAAAATAGCTAACAGTGTAACATCTGAAAGAAATGCTTCCAAACTATTTGAGACAAATATATTTATCCACCTATTATTTTCTTGGGCACTGACTTCAAATTCTCCATAATTTTATTTTAGAAAAACTAATGGAAGCATGTGATCTTGAGCAAGATCTATTTATGTTTCAGTGTTTCTAATTTCTATCTGAATATTTGGACTAGAATCGGTACTTCCTATATATGCTGTTAGGTAGTCCCTTCGAATAAAAGCAGTGGTTGGGGTGAGGGTGAAGTCAATGAGAAAATAAGTTAGGAATGCTACATGACAAAGACTGTTAGTGACCTCTCAATATCCCTTCTGCCCTTCTTCCTCACCAACAGAATCCTGATTTGGTTCACAATGACAATGTTCCTGGTATCTAAACGTACTTCCACAGAATCCCTGAGACCATGTGACTTATGTCTGGCTATGAAATTTAAGCAAAAAACTACTGGGTGGGACCTATGAAAGCTATGGGAACCCAGTGTCTGTGGAAGTGGGTGCTTTCTGATGAATGTAGATAAGAAATCACCTAAACATGTTAGCTGAGCAGAAAGACTCAGAAGTTACTCAGAACATAATGACTTAATAAAGCCACTTAGCCATCCCTGGACTGCCTTTCCCTGGACTGCCTATTATGGGAAAAAGAAAAGAAAAATCTCTAGTTAAGCCAACATGACTGGGTATCTGTTATATGCAATGGAACCAACCCCTGACTCATAGAGGCTCTCCTTTCTGGAACAATCATTAACATATATGTTCATGAGCAAAATAAACGTTCTGAAAAACCCTAAAATAAAGATACTAGTTTAATATTTTTAAACTCAGAATTTCACAAATTACTGATCGTATAATACCTGATAATTTCCCTATAAACTAGTGAGGATCCTAATAATCACACATTAGTAAATATTTAACTAGAGACCTTAAAAGTTTAACATTCAGCAATTACATAATTAAAATCTAGATCCATATTCATAGCCACAATTGCCCATGAATCTCATATTTCTTATGTTTTTTAGGAAGCATTGTTACTAGTGACAATTATTACCATGTAATAATGATTGTTGGTTGAAACCTAATGTATATGAGGATCTACCTAATTCTCAAAGATATGTAGACAAAAAAGAATTATATAGCGTTTCTTTAGAGAGTGGTTTATGTCCCAGCCTCTAGCAGTTTGAACTCCCGGTTAACATTCTATGCTGCTGGTATTTGAACCTCCTCATCTTTCTCTCTACCTGGGGATCAATGGAAAAAAATTTACTCACTTTCTCTTTCATATTCATGCAGGCATTTATGTCAATCCACTAGCTATGCTTGAATATGTGGAAATGTTTTGTCCATACTAATGTTTTTCAAAGAATTATCTGCACTTAAGAGTGGAAGTCATCATCACTGAATAAACATGTTCTCTATTTTCAGAGTTGAGACAAAAGAGCCTCGAAGGGGATAAATACTTTCACTTTTATCCTATATTCTAAATGCAGAGGAAATACATATAGAAAAACAATAAAGAAAAAAATACATATTTTTTAAAAATGATGCTTCATCATTTGCATTTAGAACCAAATAGTAAATATCTAATCTCTGTAACTTCAGGTGTCTCCAATGGTAGCTTTGTTAAGAGAAAATTACATGTAAACCACAAGTTTTTAAATATATTAATATTTTGACATTCGATTAGCAGGAAATAAGGCTATTATCAGGGTGGTGCTGAGCATTGCATTTTGCTTATCACTCAGTTTGAGCTCTAAGCTAGACGGTATGGTCTATTGCCTGGTTCCTAAGGCAAAGGGTTTGCAACCAAAGAGCCAGTAAAACCTAAAAGAGTAAAAACCAAAGTGAGAACACAAGCCATTCAATATGATGGTTCTCATTTTGCAGCTATGGGAGATTGGGCCAGTCAATGTGACAAAAATAGGAAACTGCACCAATGCATTATCAGAGATGCAGACACAAATATCAGGATCCCTGACATGGCACTTCAGCACTCCCAGTACACCCCAGCAATCCTAGCAGCAGGCTCTTATTGGGCATGGACACACAGTTGCTGTTTTAGAGTTAGCAACAAGAGGAGTTACCACCACCGGTAGTAGAGGAGGAAAAAATTTCACTGAGCACACATGAGAAATCTGAAGGGGGCCAATTCCTCAGAAAAATATTGATTTGTGAAATTATTTTTACTCTAAGACTACTACGATATTAAAGCAAATTATAACATCAAAAAAAGAAGGAATTGTATATGCAAAATAATTTTTAAACAAAAGAGATTTTCGTGGGCATAGACCTTGTAGAGTGAGATTATTTGAGACTGGGGTGGAGGGCTCAAACTGTCGAGAAGAGTTGGGTCAACCACAGACAGAAAAACAATTGTAAATGGAGAGGGGTAAAGAAGAGGAGTCAATCCTATATTTAACAAAGTTGATTTTTTTTAAAAAATCAGAAAACATAAGAGAAACGTAAACCCATTAAGAGTTTCTCCTAACTGGGAAAGTTATGATTAAAAATACAGAGGTACTTTCCCTCTAGTCTTGTGGGTGATGGCTGAGGCTGGCTATAGAGCCTGGGAAGAATACAGACAAGAATATATGGTAAAGTAGGGCAAATTACAAAGAAAAGGTAAAAATAGAAAATAAATTTCTGCCACTGTAAGGTCAGGGCACATGAACTTCAAAAGATAGGAAAGATGAAGTGTTATTGAAATACATAGGCCTTAAATATAAATAGTTATAGTTTTTTGTTAAAGACGGGTACTCTTTTAGCCCTATTAATATATATTTGATCAAAAGCATTATTGAGCCACTGTATATCCTTGATATATATTTTTAGAATAAAGAGGTATCTGACAATTGGGAAAAAGGTATATTAGTAACATTTCTAAAGCATAAGATAAACTATCAAATCTGAAACATATACAGCATTGCCTTTGAGGCAAAAAGTAAAATCTTAAAATAGCATTTAACATCCATGAAAAAGACAGAATTCTGGTAAAAACTAACAGACTTATTTTGAAAACTGTCAGTCTGATTGAATAGTCTCCCATAGATGTTTCTTTATTATTATTTGTTTAAAACTTAATCAGAAAATATATTTTTTTAGTCCCTTTGAAACCAGAATAAATTACTACCAGGCTGGCATGATAAAAGTTTTTATTCCTGATAATAGAACTAAGTAAAGACTTCAAGCATAATTATAGTATCTTTTAATTCCATACTGCATATGCTTCATTTCAGATCCATGACCTCCTTCTAATGTTACAGTAAGCATTGAAAGTAGCCAGTTCTGTATGTCTCACTAAAAGGAGCAGGAATTTGAAACAAACCAAGTCTTAACCACAGGAACCTGGAAAGCACAGTCTAATCTTTATATAGATTTACCCTCAAGACATGTTTCTATTTGCTTGTAATTCATACAGATTCCTCCATAAACACAGGTTCATCTTCTAAAAGCCTCTCCTCTTTTCTCTTTACATATTTCTGTGTCAAGTGCTCTTTTAATAAGATTTTTAGACATGTCCATGATGATGATGGAGAAAATCCACTCTGTTTTTCTTCCCTGCAAAAATTAGTATTTATCATCATGCCATCTTAAAAGATGAGTTGGTAATCTTTACACATTAGAATAGCACCCTTTGTAACCAAGGGTCTTTATAAACATTGTGGAAATCTGAGACCAGCATGGTTAATTTACTGAGAAGTTTTTCCCAGTTAAGTCATTTTAGGCAAGAATATATTAGAGCCTTAATTTGTTTCAATTTCATAGTCACTTCAAAGTCTTCTAGATGTAATTCTCCTTTGTTATATGAACAAATGGATTTAGATTATTATGGGGGAGCTTATGTTTCATAAGTATACTTTGTGACATTTCCCATCAGTCATAGGCTTAGGTTTTTAAAACTTGGAATGATGTTATTTATAGTAAGAAAATAATTTATAAGGCTTTTCCAATCTTTTTGGATAGTGCCCATAAAATTGTTTTTTTAAATGACGTTTTTATACTCCCAGTTTTAAAAACACAGAGTAAAGATGGTACTATACTGAAAAATAAAGAACAAGAAACATAAAGTTAAAATTTACTTTTGATAAACCTATGAGACTCATTCGTGATCAATAACTTGGGCAAAGACTGCCAAATTAGGGAAGGTAAAATAGGGAAAATAAATAGAGCAGGATGCCTATGGCTATAGTTCTCAGGCTAAACTGACAGTCTTTGCAAAGTAGGTAATACAACTCAGCATCTCTTGACTGAAACATCAAGGTATATAGGCTAACTTTGGGGGCTTCTATGAACCAATATGGCAACAAAAAAGCAGGGCTGTTAAGACTGAATGAAGAGTCCCACTGGCATGCTGAATTTTCAGGAAGCACTGATCAGTAAGGCAGGGAAAAAGAAAACAACATTCCTGTAGATAGACACATAGCTGCTCATTTATTTTGGCTGAAGGAAAGAACAACCCAACACACAATTTTTTATCGCAAGGAACAATACTGCCAACAATTCAGTCCTCTAGTGAACCTCCTACAAATAACTGATTCAGGAGGAAAAGTAATCTCACTAAAGATAACACACAGTCAAAAATTAATCAGCACCAATTCTTTACAAATACAATATCAAATGAAGGAAGAAAAAATAGGAAAAGCAAAAAGTAAATTCATCAAAAAAATCTTGCCACTGAGTAGATGACCAAAAATATCATCATGAATTAAAAACACTTAATGAAGTGATTTTCTATGTAAAACAACCACTCAAAGAAGGGGAACATGAGACAACAAAACAGAAGGAATGAAACATGAACTGACAGAGATGAGAAAAGAAGTGTTGAAAATAAAACCATCACATAAATAAAAAAATATCTTGGCAGAATACTAAAGGACACACAGCAAAGGACAGGAAAGACAATATTGAAAACAGGAATAAAAATGAAATGATAATAAGAGTTTAAAATGATTAGAGAGAAAATAACTGTTGAAGGAAAACAAAGAATCATACACATATATAAATGGTGCCCCTGAAGAGGAGAGTGGAACAGAACATTTTTTTTAAATACTGTGCAATAAAACTTTTCAGAAATTATAAAAATAATAAGCCTAGAGATTGAAAGAGCATAGTATGTCCCAGGAAAAATGGGCATAAAATGATCAGTAACAAGAATAATAAAATGACTGGACCTCAGAGATCATGAAAGAGTCCTTTAAACATACAGGTATAAAGAGCAAGATACCTTTAGCGTGTCCTTTATAAGTATAGGCTTGTCTCTGAAGTTCCATAGAAACACTAGAAGACAATGGTGTGATGCCTCCAATGTTCTCAAAGAAAGGGAATGTGACTCAAGAATTTTATACCCAGCCTTATTCTCATGCAGAGTAAAGGCAACAGACATTTTTAAACATGAAACAACACAGGGCATATAAGTGCCTATGACTTTTTCCTAACAAACCTACTCAAAAGTGAATTTCAGCCACCCAAGAAGTAAGTGGAGACATGGTGACAAAAAAAAAAAAGACTAGTGATGACTATTAATTTCATTTAACTCTAGGACTAAGAGTAAGCAATTATAGAGATTATAGTTACAGAACAAAATTTGAAAGTTCTACCTCCTGACAGATTTATTGTTCTTGCCTGCTTTCTTTCTCATATGAAGAAGTATATTTTCCATCTGTAGGTCATCCTTGAGGGCTGAGGTATACATCAAGGGTAAAGAAGCAGGGAAATAGCTTAAGATGGAGTTATAAAGAGGGTATATTCTGTTTGGATTACCAGGAAAGGAAAGAAAGCACTTAGTGCTCAGGTAAGCGACTCTATCCCAAAACAAAACAATTATATTTGTTGATGAGTCCCTGTTCTCTTTCTCAGAGCCTGAACCTGGTGATCTTTAAAGTGATATTTTTATAGAAGACACCAGGCTAAATATTTGCTGACTCTAGACAAACTTTGGAAATTTTCTTGGTTTTTGAAATAAAATCACAGTCACTACTTTATATGTTTCAAATTTCTTTTTATAGCCATTGCAGTTTGAATTCATGTATGTATTTATATATATTATATTTATCAAGCATTTGCCATATCCCATGCATTGTTTTTAAGTACTTTATATATATTATCTCAATTATTTTTCTCTCCAACTTTGTAGGGTAGGTATTATTATTAAACACATTTTATAGAAGAAGAAAATGAGGTGTACTGCACAGAAGAGGGTGGCATAAAGTAATAAATACTGGTCACTGAAATAGAAAACCTAGATTCACATTCTACCTCTGTCATTTAATGGGTGTTATTTTGAAAAGATTACTTAAACCTGAGTATCTTTAATCATGAAATAGTAATAATAGTAACAATATTAATGATGATAATATTAATAATAATATTATTATTATAATAGTTCAGTCTGCTCCACAGTGTTGTTTTGAGGATCAACTCATATAATGTACATAAAATTCTTTAATTATAAAGCATTATATCAATTTATTAATATTATTAATATTGCTGTTGTTATTATTAAGTGATAATATTCTCCATTTGATCATATTATTTCTAATTAGCAACATAATAATTGACTTTATATATTTAAACCCAATAGTGATATACTATTTTTCAGTAAGACTAAAACCATTAGTTCCATTCCATAAAAAGGATTTAAATTCTGGTCTCTGAATGCCTCATGGGGGAGGGTTAATATCAGACTCTCAAAGGATCTTTATTTCAAAAGTTTTAAGGACCACTGATCCTGGAATGAACTGCCTAACCAGTTGCTGTTGGTGGTTTTTAATCATAGGAGCTATGCGCTAGCAAACTCAGATTGATGTTATTTCTGTTATCTCTAGGTCCCTTGAACTCTCCCTGTTTCCTAAAATTACTGCATGTGCCTAAGAACAGCATGAAACACAAATGATTTACCAATTAATTAGAAACTGTTTCTCATGGTTACAATTTGAGTATAAAATATTCCAGCAGTCAAGATAAAGCTTTTCAAATATTCTAGATGTTTAAATTTTGAAACAGTTTCCCTCTTTGCTTATAATAATAATTTATTTTTCTCTTGTCTCCTTGAATTCTCTCTTTAAAGTGTTTTTCATAAAATGAAATAATATTTCAGAGCAATTTTGAATATACTCATCTTTAGGTCCTCATTCCTATTTATCCTTATTCTTTCTTTCAGCTGGCATTAAGGAGAAAATCATGCTTTCCCAGGGGGAAATAACTTCAGTACATGAGGTTTCCAAAAGTATTACTAATGCAGAGTGGATTTAATAACTGACAGGGATAATTCTAGCATCATCTGTCAAGTCTAGAAACATTTAGAAAGAATAATCCATAGAAAGGTGAGACTCAACCTCGATTATTCTGACAGACTAAGCCTATTTCTCTAATTTAGTACCAGCTTCACTTCATTATGTGCCATCTCTGTAATTTCATGATTTATATTGTAGAGCTTTGATCTCTTCTTTTCTTTCCCTCCTACGCTGGTCTCTTACGTGGGCATAAAATTCCCACACAAACAGCCTTCAAATGACTGACTGACGGAGCTGGTTTTCAAACCTTTAAATTCTTTTTCCCAGTCTCAAACTTTGAATTTGGAAGTGAAATCCATTTGATTTAGATTGTTCATTTGCTTTCTTTGGCTTTTCTAAGGAAAATTACATGTTTCTGTGATGTCTGAACATAAGGGAAGAGAAGTACAGGATATGTTACAAGTGCAGAAGAAACACGAATGTCACTGAAATCCAGAAGGCCAGCAGGCATAGCTGTCTACTTCTTCCTTTCCGCTTTTTAGCATTTATTTTCAAGTTTTTTCAGGACAGATCTAATTCCACCTCCATTAAATAATTTTTTTCTTATTTATAATTCAAAGAAAAAGTTAATATTAAAATGCCTGCCATATCACTTACTATTAGGGAAAATGTCAAGGCCTTTTACCTTTTTAAAAAAAATTTTAGGTGGTGATCCTCTAAGTTCTAGCCATAAAAACCTACTTCTATTAAGTTGGGTTTTATTAAAGAAATCAAAGCATAAAAGTTATAATTTCTTTGATTAAAACAAAGGACTAACATTCAGTTCCTGCCAAAGATACTAAGTCATAAAGTATAATCACTTATGTATTAAGTACAATCTTGATACAGATAGATTATGGATAAGACTATGAATTACTTAGTGTTATGTAAGCCAGTGTTTCTCCATGGAATATATTGAAAACATTTTAGTCTCATATGATATATGAGGAACCTGAAACACTTTTAATCTTTTAATCTGAAAGAGAAATACTTCAAGTTGGCTAAAGGCCTTGAAATGTTCAAACAGATAGAATAGGGAGAGGAATAAACAATGATTTAAAACAATCTCATCTTAATAAAATCCTGTAAATTTGACAAACATGTACTATAATTGTTTTTAATTTTAAATATGTTAAATATGTTGGAGGTGAACTGGAACTTATATCTCCTCATCTCATCTAACCTTCATCCATGTGGCCAAGGGAACAGCTTAGGAACTAGAGAGAAGCAATCATGAGCAAGGTACCATTTATGCTCAGCTAGCGTTTGGAAATACTAAATGTAACCCAAAACGGAGAAAGGGAACAAACAGACCCTAATTTAATAAAGCTAAGGTGACTATTTCACTCATGCACATACTCATGACCCACCCCCATGTCTCTCTCACATTGACACAGAGTACATTCCTAGTAAGAATACAAATTCCCCCTGTAAACTAGACAAGGAGCTATATAGGTGCATTCTTGTTTGTCCAAGTATATTTTATCTTATATACTTGAGGAGAAAGCTAACCAGTGCCCATATTGGCAACCATCCAATCTTTCTTTGCTCATCAGTATTCATGGGGCTAAATTGTTTCCACAATGGAAAAGGTCTTTATAAACTGTAAAATTCTGTACAAGTGTAATCCTTTTCATTTCTTTTGGAATTATAGATTAAGTATACTGAATTTTGCTTACTGAGAAGGAATGGTGTTTTGTTGAAAATTACAGCAGAAGCATCAACAGAGTTAGAAAAAAAATGCAGCTAGGCCTGTGTTACGTGGCAGTACAATCTGAAACACTCTTATCACCCCATTCAAAATAAAGATATACTAAAAGGCAAAACTGTGCAAGAGCACAGAATATAAAGCTTAGAGAAAATAGTCGAGGGAGGGCAAGGTTTGTTCTATCAGTTGCATTATCAGTGCGTTAGACGGAAAAGCACAATCGATCTACAAGCCAATAGGAAGCTACCTGAGACCCCACCTTTAAAGAGTCTAAAATATCACTGCAATATGTCAGACATTGGTGCCAATTTACTGGAACGCTCCTCATAGGATTCTTTATAATACTGCTGAAATGTAATTGGGTTTGACTCCCACTGAAGTAGACAGTGCCCTCAAGTGGACAGTGGTTTCAAAACACTCTTCACCCGCCCCATCCTCTCCTGCTGAGTGTTTCTGCTACTACACAGCAAGTTTGTTGTACACACAGTTCAACTGCTTGGCAAGCCCACCCTCAACGCAGAGACCAGGGAGCTGGGAGCCAGCCAGCTCTGAGTAGTCATTGTCAGCAGAATTCTGAACCAAAATCATGCGTGCACAGTGCAATGACCGGGAGTGAGTGGCAGGTTTTAAACATTTACCCTATGTTTTTTGAAAGGCAATTCGCTCAGAGACTTTCAAAAGAAAACTGAGAGAGGAAAATAACTACAGAGAAGTAGGAAACAATTTTTCCCACCACAAGCAAAATGCCCTGTCAAATATATTTTGACAAAGACTGTAATTATATACAAGTGAATTATCTCATTCTGTAGTGGTTGAGAATGACTAATACTCTATAAGCTATGAGCAAAAGAAAAACTGCAATATAAAAGCTAATTCCAAATAAACACTGTGTCATATTCAGTGCATAAAACAAATTACTTAGTTTGAACATAAATAAGTAGGTAGACAATTCATTAATTTAAGCAAAGGTCCCTTCCTGTTCCCACTAAATGTTAAACATTTAAAGAATATGTCTTTGAAATGACAATAAATTATTACCTGTTTAAAGTGGCCTCACATTCCAGGCTGACTGTACATAATCTTTTACTAAGTTTGTCTAAACTAAACCTCTGAACTGTGACAGCAGCTATGGCTGGAAATAAGGTGTATATAATAAATATAATATAATAAATATATATAATCCTCTAGTTCAGAGATTCAGGGAGTACCCTAATCACAAATCCAATAATCACTCCCTTTCCTGCACAGCAAGTATTTTCTAAACTTGTCAATAAAAGCCTAATAAATAGGTCAAGGTCATGGAAAGTTTTTTTTCCTGGGATATATAGCCTCTTCAGAAAAAGCATATACACATAAACAGAAGAAAGAGCCCTGGGAGATTTCTTTGGCAATGGAGGTACAGTGCTGGAGCCATTATACAAAATAACAAGGCTGGCAGGAAAAAAACAAGGTACATGTAATCTAGGCATTGAAAATAAGAGAACTCTGATATCCTCAACAGCTCCTCCCAGATCTAAAGCACTCAAAGGGACAACAAAAGACTAGGATGCTGCAGTTATGTACCTTAGCAAATATATATATATATACATATACCCAGGTGATGTCTCATTATTCAGCTATTAGAAATAAAAGATGTTCTATAACCCAAGGAGAAAAGAACATTAACTAGAAGATGCAAAGGAAAGACACACTTCAGCAAAGGATTTCCAATATAAGATTAAAAAAAAACACACATGGGTTGTTTCCACCTTTTGGCACCTGTAAATAATGCTGCTATGAACATTGAAGTGCAAATAGCAAGTGTCCAACAGATGAATGGATAAACAAAATGTAGTATATGAATACAGTGGGGTATTATTCAGCCATAAAAAGGAACAAAGTTCTGATATATGCAAC
Source organism: Chaetophractus vellerosus (assembly GCA_004027955.1). Taxonomy (NCBI): domain Eukaryota; kingdom Metazoa; phylum Chordata; class Mammalia; order Cingulata; family Chlamyphoridae; genus Chaetophractus; species Chaetophractus vellerosus. The sequence continues at coordinate 7,777 of PVKH010005463.1, read as the reverse complement.
AACATGGATGAAACATGAAGGTATTATGCTGAGTGAAATGTCAGACACAAAAGGACAAGTATTGTATGGACTCAGTTTTATGTAACAATTAAAATAAGCAAATTCATATGTTCAGAAATTAGAATACTATGGGGAGTTAATGCTTGATTGGTACAGAGTTTCTGTTTGGGACGATGGAAAATTTTGGTAATAGATTGTGGTGATGGCAGTACAACAAGTGAGTGTAATTAACCCCATTGAATTATATATCTGAATGTGGTTGAAGGGGGAAATTTTAGGTTGTATATATGTTACTAGAAAAAAAATTTTTTAACATAGGACTGTGCAACACAGTGAAACAGTGAACCCTAATGTATAATTATGATATTGTTTCGTCTATTGTAATGGAGGTACCACATTAATGCAAATTTTTAATAATAGGGAAAACTTGTGAGAGGAGGTATATGGGAACTCTGAATTTTCTGCATAATTTTTATATAAACCTACAACTTCTTTAAAAACAAAACATATATTACTCCTTGGGAAATCAGTATTATTTGTTGCTTTGTATAGTGAATAATTGCTTAGATTTACTCACACACTTGATATTTCTGCTCATCTTCATTCCTTCCCGTAATTCCACATCTCTATCTGAGAGCATTTCTCTTCTGTGTGAAGAATTCCCTTTCTTGTTTCTTATTTCTTGTAGTGCTAGCCTCATAGCGAAGAATTCTCAGAATCTTTGCCTACAAATATTTGTATTTCACCTCTATATTTAAAGAAGCTTTTTACTAGGTAAAACAATTCTAGATTGCTAGTTATTTTCTTTCCACTGATGACAGATGCCATTGTCTGGCTTCCATTGAGTCTCTGGAACAGTCAGCCATGAGTTATACTGCTGATCTTGTGAAGGTTGATGCATCTTTTTGTCTGAGACTGTGTTCTTTATGTTTTCCTTGACTTTGGTTTGAAACAGTTTTACTATGAGGTAGTTAGGTGTGTTTTTTTGTTTGTGTTTTTTTAAAATTCATCCCTGCTTAGGGAATCTTTGGCTCAATCAGTTTTGGAAAATTCACCAATCATTTTCTCTTTGAATATTGCGTCTGATCCATTTAATTTTTCTTCTTCTGGTACATCAATTACATATATACATATATGTGCATGTATACATATATAATTATTATATATAGTCCACTTACAATATATATGTCAGACCCTTTCATTGTGTCCATGTGTCTCTTATGATCTTTATGTGTTTCACATTGTTTTACTCTTGTGCCTCAATCTTTCTCATCTTTCTTGACATACATCCTTTTCTCATCTGTGCCAATCTGCTGTTAAATACATCCATGCAGTTTTTACTTTGTTATATTTTTTAGTTCTACAGTTTCCACTTATAGATTCAAGGTCTCTGCTGAAATTACCCATCTTGCCCTCTACTATCTTGAACAGATTAATTACCATAAATTTAAGGTCTTAGTTTGCCTACTGCAGTAGTCCACATCAGCCATGGGGCTCTTTCTATTTTCTGTCTTTTTCTCTTGGACATGTTTCTTGGTATGCCCGATAATTTTTTATGAATTCCCATGTTGAGCATGAAAAATGTGAGAGGTGCTATATGATGATCTCCCCCTCCAGGGACCATTAACGCCGCATTCGGGCAGGCAGCCAGAGTTCTGGCAGATTGTCTCAATCTAGCTGACTTGAGGCTTAGCTTCACGTACAAAAGGCTTGGTCCCTGTCTCCTAGGCTATAGAGCCACCCTTGTCTCCCATCCCATCCCCAAAATTAGCTTTGGGTGGTAGTTAAAGCACAAATCAGAAAAAGAAGAAAAAATTTGCAGCTACTCAAAACTGTATGAAGGGGGAAAAGAAGATGTATGTTAGTAATTTCCAGCCAAACCTTCTTCCACTAGAAAATAACTGAAATCTTTGTCACAGTCACATTGTAACATTTCAGATAGTGATTGATCCCACTAACTAGTTGGGCATTCCTGATTAAGATGTTAATCTACCTAAATACCTGGCCTGAACCAGAAATCACTTGAACTCCTTCCCAGCTTTATAGTATGTTAACTATTTGATGGTTCTTTAATCAATTTAATAGTTTATTCTCATGTCTTATGCTAACAACTTAAAATCCTTGTTAATCAAACTGAGTAGTAATAAAGACAAGTCAAGGGAATATCCCATCTGCCCTCCTGACTCATCGTTTCATCCAGGAAAAAGGAAATTGTCTCTAAGCTCTAAGTGAAATGCAAAGATGGTGTTTATTTATTTATTGTTTTTATGACAGCTACTCTTATTTTCAAATAAGAGGACATAGAGGAGCTACATTGAAAAAAAGACAAGATTGCTTCCACTTTCATTTTGCAATTTTGTGGTGTAGTTATAATGTTTTCCCTTAAAAATCTGTCACAAATCAAGATTTAGGATTGCTTCATGCACTCAATACTTTAGAAACACATTTTCCTCGGTAATCTGTTATTCTTTGGTGACTTCAGGCATAAAATCACCTAGTCAATGGAGTGCTTATCAGAGCTGTAAACATGGACATGAAATTGTTTTAGCGTAAACAGAAATTCCTTACAAGTTTTATTACTGCTCAGGGACCTGTAATCCACGAAGCCATCAGCAGTGCCTCACTTTTCCTTAGGTTAGCACTTGTTGGCACTGGTGTCTCACCAGTAGACATTGATGTTTCCTTAATACCATAAATTGTTGAATTTTCCTATAATTTTTATTTAGTGTTTATAAAAATGGAAAGATCCCCTGTAAGTATGTTCTTAATGGTAGATATAAATCAGCCCTTGTTCTTGAAAGCCCAGTTAACACATCTTCCATTTGCCCTTTTCTGCGAAAGTGAAAGCTGTGTATTTGCTTTATCTGGTAATAAAATAGTGCTTCGACCCAACTGCTTTTCCCATCCCCCAAATTTTCTCCTGCTTTAACTTCTTTTTCCAATGAAGAGAAAGTGTTTCCTCTATCACTTTTCTTCATCCCTACTGAGTATTTACATGATATTTCTGAATTTGTAAAATCTGTCTTAATTTTTGAGTAAGCATGAAAAACTAAGTCAAAAGTCCATTACTGAAAACTACTTTAAAAATAAAGTTAAGAAAAGAAAAAAAAAGGTCCATTACTATTCCTCTAACAGATACACTACTACGTTTTCATCTTTTCTAATCCTTACTTTGTACTATTATCAATTAATATTTTAACACACTAATTTTCATTTCCATCAGTGGGGTGGATCAGATAAAGTAATAATAAAAATAATCACTCCTACAAATCACTTGGAAATGTGTAAGAAATACATATATGAACCTATAATAATATTTACATATTATAAGTAATATACTATAAAAAGATAGCTGAAATCATAGGAATGTAATGGAAAATTGCCAAAAGTCAAAAATGAAGAGTCAACTGCAGACCACAGGGATAAGCAATGGGCTGAGTAGGTTCTAGACTCATGCAGCAAATGGATATCTATTATAAGATCTGGGCACATCCCCACCTAAGGGTGCCAGTGGGCAGCAGGTCATGCTGTGTGGTGATGAACAGCCTTTGGGAAAAGTGCCTCTCATTGCAGTGGTGCTGTAACCCCATTGCCAGTAAGAAGTCTCATCCACTCATGATCCTCAATGATATAAACATAAGAGAAGAAAAGAACAAATGGGTCTGTGTGTTAGGTGAAAATACAGGAGGCAGAACTTGTAGCTCAGGCTTCAGAGCCTATGCTTTTGCTTGCCATTGTTTTCAGGCCATACCCTGGAGTTAGTCACTTTAGTCTAACTATGCTGGGACTAAGGTATTCACTGGCTCCAGAATCTTTGCTTACTAGGTGCAGTGCCTACTCTGCAAGAAACTTATCTTCTTGAGTTTCAGCATCATCGTGTGACATCCATCAGCTCAGCTCCCCTCAGCCTTGCCTCTTTAATGTTGACTTAGTCTAATTCTCTCTTTGAATCTCTTCTCTATCTACACAGTCTTCCTTTGGTGATCTCATCCAGTCTTAGCAGGCACTCAAGTACTGAGTTACATTGCTCCCATAATCCATTATTTTTTAAAGCTAAGTTTTCTGTTATTAAAGGATTTCAAATTACAGAATATCTTAACATATTTTTAAAACAAAATAAAATCACTCACAAATCCTGCTCCTGAAGATAGCCACTGCTAACATTTTGATGTATTAAATTAGTCTTTTTTTTTAAGTTTTACTCCCCCCCTCCATAGATAAATCATTTTATATAAATAAATAATAATATAAATAAGTTTTGCATATAATTGACCAAAGAATATTCAACAGTCCTAGTTGTAAAATAATGCAACAATATAATTTCTTTTCAGGTAATATCTGCCACTATTGGTCTGCTATCACCATTAGGAAATAAGATAGAGCAAATCATGCTATATGATTTCTAAAGATGAAGAAAATTGTGACTTAAGTTCCTTGACAATCAAAATGACGATTACCCTGATCTGTCTAACTCTGCTTTGAGAAGAGAAAATGAAAATATTTTTGGTTTAGCAAGTCTCCTAGCACTGTCCCCACCATGAAAAACGTTTGGACATTGTTATTAAGTGGTGTACCAAGATATCGGCAATTATTGCTCTCATAGGTTGCAGTTTGATAGGCAATTTGTCTGCCTTCTTCTTAGAAAACCTTCTGTAGCTCAGAGCCCAGCTCTGAGGGCCATGTTACCACATCTACCCATTCTCTTGAAAGCCCCCGGCCATATATCTTACCAGCCACTGTTGATTTCACTAGTCCTCAACACCAGAACTCAAAACCAGCCAATACATACAATGGCTTTGTTTTTTGATTTTTCATTTTTCCTGAGTTACATCACTGTGCAGGCCAATCAGTCATGCAGATTCAAGGGCAGAGGCCTCTACTTAGGGTTGCAATGTCAGACCACATACAGAGAAACAACAGCAAAAAAAATTGCTGCATGAGGTCCACGTCTTCTTCCTATCTTGGATTTCTGTTTTAAAGCAGCACTCACCTCCTTTCTACCTGAGCTTTTCCAGTATGTTTTTGTTCCTTGCAAGTAAATAATGACTGAATAAGGTATGAGGTAGGAAAAGGGATTAGAGTCTATCTTAGTTGTGGAAAGATGAATGGAGATTTAAGAAGTCATTTCAAGGAATCTGTCTTTAAGGAAGGTAGGACAGAAAAAGAGAAATCAAAGGAAAGGAAGACCTCCCTGCACAGACAAGCTTTGCCTTGACAGCAAAATTTTTTCTTGTTTACTTTGTTTTGTTCTGAAGTAGGCAGTTAATTTGGCTGAACACAAACTGCAAACCTCTGTCTCACTGCCGTGGGCGACAGCACAACTCACAGTCCAGTTATTTTACACTTAGCTAGGCTGCCAGACATTTGGGCAGAGTTTATATACAGAATCTGGAGCTCCCCTTCTCTGACTTTCTCCTTTTCTGGTATATCCCCCCTGGATTTTCAGTGACTGAAATTTCCTGCTGAACTCTATCTTCTAGTTCTTCAAGCTAGTGTAAGTGTGGGTTTTCCATCATAGTTTTAGCTTTTGCACGGTGCAGACTAGGGTCTCACCTCAGGATAAACGTCTTAGAAACTGGAAATTCACTGGGTTCTGTTTCCCTCTTCCAAATGTCATCTCCTGTTTGCTGATGCAAAATACCAGAAATGGATTGACTTTTATAATGGGAATTTGTTAGGGTAAAAGCTTACAATTCTGAGACTGTGAAAATGTCCAAATCAAGGCATCATCAGAGTTGCTTTCTTACCAAAGGTTGGCTGCTGGCAAATCCTGGACTCCTGCCATGTAGCAAGGCAAAATGGTGGTTCTCCATCTGGGTCTCTGTCCTCTCCTCCAGATTGCTTTCTCCCCAATGTCAGCTTCGGATGATCAGGCACATGGCAGGGTTCGTCTCTTCAGCTTTGAGCTGCTCCATTGGCCTAGCTTCTTGAGAGCCCCTTTCTGTGCTCCACAATTTCAGGCTCTGGCCTTTCTCTTAGCCTCTCAGGGATTCTCTAGTCTTCTCTCACATAGCAGGGTAAAAAGGCTTTCTCTCTGTGTCTTTCTCTCTGTGTCTCTGCTTTCAGTTTTCAGTTTATATAAGATCTCAACAAGAGAGCAGAGACCCAACCCAGGTCATGCCTCACTAACACTAACATAGTCCAATCAAAGGCCCTAAACTGATCTAATCAAGTGATCTAATCAAAAGGTCTCTTAACGGAATTTAATGAAATAAAAGGGCCCCACACCCACATGAATATATTAATTCAAAGAAGATGATCTTTTCTGGGATTCACAAAACTTCAAACTTTGACATTTCCCTTCCAGTTTCTGCTTTTGCTCATTCTTCAGCCTTTAGGTAGTTGTTTTATTTATATTTTTTCCAGAGTTGATAGTTTTTAACCTGGGGGAGGGCTGGTCTGATAAGAACTACTCATCCATACTGAAAGCAAGTCTCTTAATAGTCTAATTTTTCCATTCTTAAGTCTTTCTCTTGGTTTTAACGTCTTAGCCAGACAAAGTACCTCTTCAAGTATTTCTTTCTGTGATGTGTATATAAATAAAATATTTTCTGAATCCATATATTCCAGACAATATTATTCTATCAACTTCCTACAGAAAAAGCAACTTGGCTAGGATTTATATATGTGTGCCACAACTGCAGATGAGTATTGCAAAAGAGAGTGTTGGAGAGCTAGGTAAGAGGATAGGAGAAATTCCTCTTTGAGTCTAACACCATGCAAGATGAATGTAGGAAATTCAAGCTATAAATCTGAAAAAAACATCATTAACTGACTCACATTTTAGCAGCTATGGCCAAGGCAATCTGCACACCCTTTGGTTACTCTAGATGGATCACCTATTTATAAATGGGAGAGGGGTAAAAAAATTCCAACGTGAAATCGTTATTAGTCCGGGACCCAGCAAAACACAGAGAGCATATCAAACTGGATAAAAGAAAGTAATTTAATAAAAGGACTTTTTTTTTTTTTACCAAGGTGTGGCTTGGGTGTAGAGAAACCAAGGAAGGATTTTGAAGAAACCTAGGGTTAGAAACTGCAGGAAGTCATTTCTACCTCTAGGCATGAAATGGCAAGGAAAGAATAGTTCTTAGGACCCAGAGATAGTACATGGAGAGGTCTCTCTCACAGGATCTGTTCAAAGTATCAATAGCATAGAAGGATTGAAGGTAAAGAAATAAATATTCCAATATCATTGGAATAACATTTTTTTAAATCTGTTTGGCATTCTCAGTGGGATATGAGATGAAATAATCTCTATGAAACATAAGCATAAAGCTTTAAGGGAAGTACAGAGTGAGATGAAAGTAAAGATGGATAAAATAAAGAAGGATTTTTAAAAAATAATTAAAAGTATAGTATCAAAAGCAATAAGAAAAATCAGATTGTTATAAAATCAAATTAGTCACTTCTGGTCCTGTGGAAAACTCAGCTGATGTGAAAAATTTTTATTCCCACTGTGATGGCTAGGCTAATGTGTCAACTCGGCCAGGTAATTGTGCCCAGCTGTTAGGTCCAGCAAGCCTGGGGCTAATTGCATCTGCATCAATCAGCAAGATTGGATGAAGAATGGATGATGCTGTTATCCATTCAGTTGACTGCTTATAAAAGGGAACTGATTTCAACATTCGGAGAGAATTTTCCCAGCTCGTCCTTTGACAGCGAACTTCTCCCAGGAACTCATCGACGACCCTTCATCAGTCTTTCATCAGAGCAAACTCATCGAGGACCCTTCATCAGCCTTTCATCGGAGCCCCTGGCTTGCAGCCTGCCAGCG
>PVKH010005462.1:0-22083 GCA_004027955.1 Chaetophractus vellerosus | reverse complement strand
GTGTTGATACATTTATGATTGTTTTGAAACATTCTGTAAAATGATAAATGAGCAAGTATTTTCTTCAGAACACATTGTAAGTATTTTGTCAGGTTCATGGTTTATAACCTTTGGAACATGTTTTTCTTTTGTGTAATCAGGATTGAAATGTAATTGATCATCAAGGTTATAACTAGCAAGGCATTTGTGGGCTTTGTAGGTTATATTGCTAGTTATTTAAATAAATTGACAGAAGAATACATTATGGATAGAAGTAAATAATGTTTTCCTTTAATATAATAAATTTCCTCGAGAAGCTTAGTAACATCTCACTTCAATGTTCTGTGGGGAAGAGACAGATTTCGATGCAGAGTCTGAAGCCAGTTGTCTCCTACAGTTGTCTCCTACATATTTATAAATGCCTTTTTAATATGTCATCCAGGGCTTTCTGTGAAAGAGAATTGAGTTTTTCGCTCGTGGTATATCAGCTCAACAGCTGTTAATCTTTTTTCATTTACTGATTCACTTCCATGGACTTACCTGAGTTTTATGGCTGTGTGCCATTTCTGATGGAATAGAGGCAAAACTAACCCTTTGCACCCACTCAAGAAAACTTAATGGTATGTAAGTGGGGATGGCATTTGCTATGGATATAACTTTGAATCCACCCTCTTAAAATCATTCACAGAACATGATAATATATTATTAGTATAATACACTATGATTAGTATTAATAGCAAAACTCTTATAATTCACACTGAGTGTGGTTAAGAATCGCTACTTATTCATAATAATAATAAAAATATATGGAGTATATTATGTATTATAATACTAGAAACAATATTGAGCACTTAATAAGAGCACTTACTAGGTATTAAGTTCTTTCCATGTCTGAACTCATTTAATTCTCATAACCACACTATGAGGAAAGTGTAATGATCTGCTTTTACATATGAGGAAACTGGGAAGGTACTGAGATTAAGTAATTTACCCAGAGTCACATGGCTTTAACTTGATGTTCCCTTACCAATACAGTGGTACCTCAACTCTCTGGAGCAACCATGTCTACTTGGTACAAAACTGAGAACATAAAAGCAGGCAACATTTTTTTGTTATAATTAAAATAGAAACAAAACACTTGCTATGTATTTAAGGTCATGCATATTCAGCAGCTGGTACAAAGCCAGAACTTTCAGGTTTTGTACTAACTTGAATCCTTTAGCAAAGGGTCAGTGAACCTGAAACAATGTGAGGCTTTCAATACAATCACTGATGCTTCCAAGTTATTAATAAATGAAATTATGTTTAGCTTAACCTGTAGAAATTGAAGGCAATAATATAATTTTTTAAATAAAAATCTCAAATAATGAGAAAATAGTGCTCGAAAGGGTAAACATTTATCTGTTTAGAATGAGTTGTTCTACATAAAGGCTGTAGATAGCTGAGACAGTTTGGATGTGGAAAATACTCAGTACAAAATGTGAAGACAGCAAAATGTAATCTTAAAAAATGCAATGTTGACTTTTTTCTTTTGGGTTGACCCTGAAGGTAATGCTTCTACTTTGTGCAATTTGTTTTTCCTTCAGACCGCTCTTTTGACGTGCTCAAAAAATCCAAGCCACCCCCGGCGTTCCTTGCCGCAGGCCGGCTCCCTGACATGCTGAATGGTGGTGATGAAGTTTATGCTAACTGTATGGTGGTAGATCAGGTAAGGCCCTGGCTGGCGTTACAAGGGGGATCTGTACCTCCTTCCAGTACATGAGCGTGTGGGAAACATAGTCAGCAATGAAACGTCGCCCTGATTGCAGCCCAGGCGATGCTGCTCAGGAGCCTCATCTGATGGGCGTTTCACTTGGGCCATTCTTCAGGACACAGCACACCTTACCCCACCGAGAAGGACCTTAAGGAAGGCGTCCTGGAGACATCTGCCAAACTCTACTTCACTCTTGGTGGGGCCCAATGGGACGTGAAAACTGGGAGACCAAATTCTTCCCTATTGCTTTCCAAACACAGCCTGTACAGGACCTGATTAAGCAATATTTGTGTTTAAATCCCGCAGATGGTAGTGACCAAGTGCCTGGTGCCAGCCTCATACAATGTTGTTACATAAGTTATGTGTTTAATCCTCACAACACATTATTAACATGTATTCTGGATATAGAGCTTTGATATTAAAATGGAACGGTATGTTACAGGAAAGCTGGAACCTTTTAGGATTCTCCACCCATCATCTGATAGAGATTTGTGAGTTAAATCTCATAAAGGCCGAATGGTTTGAATGTGCAGGCATCTGCATAGAAACTTCTCTTTTGTTCCTTTTTCACTAGCTTGTGATCCTCAAACTTTGGTATTTATAAAAATTAAAATATAGATATGAAAATCTCTGTACACCCTAATTTATGGGAGATTTAAGGGATTGTCAAGGACAGTTTTGACAACACACAATTTTTCCCTTAATCCCCATGTAAGACCCACCATATATAGCCTCATGAGCAATAGATATTTTGCCCTTTCTCCTTGTTAGTATGCATATATTATACCCTATTTCTTATACATTTTTTTGTGATATAAACTTTTTTTCTGTCCAGTAGATCTCAGTTGCAGCCTTTTTGTTGAATAGCTCTGCTTTTTCCTTTTGTTTTACAAGACATGGTTACAATAAAAGTATAGAATAAATGGTATAGATTGGAATGATATTCAAAATAGCAGGGAAACCAATAAATCAGAATGGATATTAGCTGTAACTAGTAGCAAAATTGTTCTTGTATAAACCAGCTGCCTGTCAGCCCTAGTTATAGAAATCTAGGGTGGGGCATGGAGTGAGGGATGAAGACAGAGAGTAAGGGGACTTGTGTGTTCTGGCCACGTTGTGATTTTAATGGTTTTATTCTATTGTATTATTCTTTCATCAGTTTAAATGAAATACTTCCTGGATTCCTTTTTCTTTTTGTTCTGAGTCTCAGGGAAAAGTATAATGTGCCATTAACCATAAGTAGCTGAAATGTTAAGTGAGTACAATTCAGTATTATATGGAGAAAACTACGTTTTCATCTCTTCTATGATACATCAAAAATGCAGAATTCCCCAAACCAAAGATGAGGTCAGGATATAATTTCTATTTGGGAATTAATTTGGGTGAGAGAGAAGCATTGCTTTAATAATGTAAAGCATACATTTAAAGAGAACTCAAAGAGCCTAACTCTATAAACCGAATTTATGTAATGAAAATCGAGAATTTTGAAAATATGGCGCTCCTTTACTCCTAGATCTTTCAGAATATATTTCCTAAAGACAAAGACATTCTCTGATAGAAACACAGTGCAGTTACCAAAATCATCATTGATGCAATACTACTAGCTTTCTACCTTTAACCAACTGTCCTGACAATGTTCTTTGTAGTGAAGGAAATTCCATGTGCCGCATTTAGTTGTCCCGTCTCTTTAGTCTCCTTTAATCTGGGACAGTTCATTACTCTTTGTCTTTTGTGACATGGATATTTTCGAAGAGTACAGACATATTTTTAAAAATAATTTTGCTAAATGTCCTTCATTTTTGGTTTTTCTGAAATTTTCTCATGTTAAAATTCAGGTTATACATATTTGGCAGGAATTCCACAGAAGTGATTTTGTCCTCAGTGCATTACATCAGTAGGAACATGATATCAATTTGTCCCATTACTGGTGATGTTATCTTTGCCCTTCCAGATTGCTTTTCATTAAATTACAATTTTTTTTCTTTTTTAATTATTAAGTATCTTATGGGAAGATATTTTGAGTCTCTGTAAATAACCTAACTCATCAGACTATCACCCACTAGTTTGAACATTGAACATACACTGATGGTTTTACCTTAGTAATTATTACTGTGATGGATGCGAAATTGTAATTTTTCCCATTCCATTATTCCTTCTACTTTTATTAATTGGCATTCTATGTAAGGAAGAGCTTTCCCTGCTTCTCAATTTATTTATATCAGTATGAACTCATGGATTCTTATTTTATTCAATAGGATATAATACTTTACTATCATTCTTTTTTTAAAAAATTTATTTATTATATATCTCCCCCCCCCCTTTCTGCTTGTTCTTGCGGTGACCCACCGAGTCAGCTCACCACACGGCGGCCTTGCCTGCTCATGGGCAGCTTGCCCTGCCGGCAGCGGCTTTGCCCTGCCATGGCGGCTTGCCTTCTCAAGGCTGTCTGCCCGCTCCAGGAGGCCCTGGGAACCGAACCCGGGGCCTCCCATGTGGTAAACTGGCGCCCTACCAATTGAGCTACAGCCCGCCCTCATTTTTAATTTTGATCCTCAATTTGCCCCAGGTTTGGCTGGTAGGAGCCCCATCAATTTGTCTTTTTTGTACTTAGGATATGTCTTCTATCGCTTTTAGAGCATTTCATTACTGGCACAGAAAGATGTTGCAGCCTCAGTCCTAGAATTAGCCATTTCTCCAAGGGGCTGTGGTTCCTTTTGGTAAGGTTTTAGTAAAGAATAGCATTTAGAAATCAAGATGTGGGCACTAGATAGGCCCATTGCTACTGGAGCTTCTCTCATGCCCTCTCAGTAGACGTAGCTTGGAAATACACACACACATACACACTTACATCTATTTCTGTTTCTATTTATCTCTGTATTAAAAAATGAGTTCATTAGGATTCCTCCAATTTCAATGTGACGCTGCAGAGTTCTTTCTGTGCTTCTCTTTCTATATTTCTTACTCTTTTCCTACACAGTAAGAAACCTGGCTCCCATTATCTGTAATATATTAACTTACTTGTTTAATACTAGAATGCATAGAAAGAAGTTTCAGAATTTTAAATCTATAACTCTGGGGGTGGGGAGAAGCTACCCAGTAACTTTAGTGTTAAATATTTGTTTAGAGTTCTTTTGTTTTAGCAGAAGAGTATATAGTTCAAACACTTGGTTCAAAAGTTACATGGGTTGGTTCTCTCTGCCACCCCCTCCTTCTTCACTGTGTTTATGGTATTCATTGACATATAGTTTGGGTTACTTGTGTTTATATTTCATCTTGGGATTTTTCTGCATTTCCTTGAGGGTTTTATTTTCTTCTTCAGAGTATGTGAAACCTTATCATGGTTCCAAAAGGCAGTGCTGTAGTAAAAGGTATACTGGAAGTAGTGTCACTTACCTCCATTCCTTTGCTCCTTTCCACCCCATTGCCACCTGCCCCATATAGATAAATAAACAGGAAGATTTAAACTTCCTGTGTTTCTTTTGTTATGAGGGTTTACATGTATAATTTTTATTTCCCCTTCTTTCTTACACACAAAAATAGCATACTATAGGTACTCTTTTGCACTTTGCCTTTTAAAAAAATTTTTTTAAATTTTATTTGTTTAACCCCCCCCCCCCTTGCTGCTTGTGCTCACTGTGTCCATTTGCTGTGCATTTTTCTGTGTCTGCTTGTCTCCCTTTGTTGTGTCATCTTGCTGCGCCATGTGGGCCGTCAGCTCACCACTCCACACGGGCCGGCTTGCCTTTACTAGGAGGCCCCGGGAATTGAACCCAAGGCCTCCCAAATGGTAAATGGGAGCCCAACCACTTGAGCCACATCTGCTTCTCCCACTTTGCCTTTTAAACTTACTATACCTTACAATTCACTTTACATCACATCATGAGAGAGTCTTCATTCTTTTTTACAGCTGGGTAGTATTCCACTGCATAGATATACTGCAGTTTATTCAGCCATTCTTTTCTTTATGGGCATTTTGCAATTTAAAACAATATATTATTAGATATGTATCTTCAGGGGAGATTCCTAGAAGTGAGATTTCTGGCTCAAAAGATAAACACGAATGCAGTCTTTTTAGATTTCCCTCATTAAAATTGTGTCAGTTTACATTCCTACCAGCAGTGTATGAGAGTTCCTGTTTCTCCACAGCTCCACCAACAGGGTGTTATATTTTTAATATTTGCCAATCTGATAGGTGAGAAATTATAGTATCTCATTGTGTCTTTTTGTTTGTTTGTTTCTCCAAAATTTTCTCTTAATTTCAATTATAGGGCCAGCCAGATTTTCTGATAAGAAATTTACTTTTCCTCAGGAGAAATGAAATGCTTTCATGGCATTGTTACAATAATATACATCTCCACCCTTTTTTTTAAGGGTTAAAAATCACACCAAATAACTGCCTATGTAAAATTAAACCGGTATAACGAGAAAAGTAACCTCTACTATATAATAGTTTTGGTAATATGAATATGTTAAATAATCATAACCTCAAACGCAACTTTTCAACTTTGAACGTTTTTCACATTGTTTAAAACCCAAAAGTCTTAACTATCTCCAGATGCCAATACGATAGTAACAAATCCGTGTTTCCTTTGACACACTGTACCCTCTCGCTGTCTTCCCTATAAAAGGCTCTAGTGCTACAACATCATTGATAAAGTGGAAGCTGTTTTGTCATTTAAAGTTCTAAGAACTCACTTGGCAAAGAAACATTACATGTGGTGTAATCAGTGCTCTCACACTAAATCCAAATACACAGCACTAGACCAGAAGCACTAGAACATTACATCATGGCCAAGGCTACCTTTTCTAAACATCTTAGTTATCTTCTTTTCAAAGAGATTAAATTGTTTTCTCTACTTCTAATAGAAAAACATGAATCATTTTACACAGATTCTTGTGTAAAATAAAGACAGCCCCAGGAAAACCAATTATAACGGATACTGCGATTTTAATTAAATAGAACAAAATACACTTACGTTTTCTAGAACTGTTTTTTGTAACTGGTATTCCTTGAAAGTTTTTAACCTGTTGAAACATTAACTGGAAGTTTCAATTTGCTGGCTGATAAATAATTTCAATTATTAAGAGAGGCTAGCAAAGAAGAATTATTAATTTCTTAGCTACAGCCACGTTGAATTTGAACTGGCAAATTCTTATTTGTGAGTTGTTTTGATCTTAGCATCACTAAGATGAACAGATACCATTCTAGTAACTTTACATAAATATATTCTAGGAAACATTGTTCTGCCATTGTCACATGAGAGTGGTGCAAAATCATTTACTTTATAAATACTGATAATTTGTATCATTAAGGAACAGGACATTAAAAAAAATAAATTTCCCCAGAGGACACCTGTCACTAGAACTCCTCTTTTTCTAAGAGAAGCCAAAGTTTTAATTATTCAGTTTCACAACTATTGTACTGGATTACTTACTCTAAGAAAGAAAAAGTGCTCTGCAGGCTCTCTCCCAGACGAAGAATCAGCATTAATTTAGTATAATCTGTGTCATTCATAAGTCTGGCAAACTCATGGCTCATTTCCAATGAATAAGGCACATGTGCAGGGAAGTGTGGCTGACCAAGTTTCAGGTCTGTATTTCAGCTTCTCCGTGGCACCACAGGAGATAACTGAATACAAAGGGCTGGTTTACTTTTTTTCTTTTTCTTCTAATGCTGTGATACTTAAATGTTAAACCAGCATTTTCATGTGATCTGAAGTATTTCAATTACATGTGGACATTCATTTTTTTGTTGCAAAAACTCAAGATACATCGAAATGTCAACATTTGACATAGCTTCAAATGCATTTGCCACATTCAAGGATTTACTTACGAGACATATGTTGCTCAGTGCAGAATTTTTGGGACAGCATTATGATAGGTTCTTCAATGAATATGAGAAGTTACTTAATTCAGAAAATTAGGTAACAAAAAGACAATCACTCAAGCTCTTCAGTGAACTAGTAAACACAACTTCACAATTATGACAAAACACATCAGTAACCCTGAGAACCTCAGATTAAAAGCTGTAACATCCAGTTTGAGTCCTTCCATGTGTTTAAGGTGTTTGTCGCCAATCCTAACAAGACACAGCCCACCTTAGATATCCTCGTCAAGAGCCAGACCAAACTCTAGAGTCCCTCAGCAAGTTTCAGAGTGACAGGACCGAGGATGAACAATTTAACCATGAGAAGACCTGTTTAGTCAAACCGATCAGGGATTTGAAGAGACCGGCTCAGCAAGAAGCCTACTTTCCAATAAAAAATCTAAAATATGAAATCCAGATTCAGCATTTGCTGTTAGCTACTCAGTGTCAGGCGCTCTTACTGATTCATCAGGAACATTACTGCTCATCTGCTGTTAGGTGAAACGGCTTTTTGTTTTACCTTTTTAGTTTTTGTGGGTTTTTTTTTTTTTTTTTTGCCAAGTTGGAGAGCATAGCTGCTGCTTTCTTGCACTTTTTCTTGATCTTTGTGTCATTTCAGAATTCAAAGACTCCGTTTGCTATAGGAGTTCTGAAAACGGCTAGGTTCATGATGATGTCAGGTTAAACCTATGTGTTTGCACTGTCTTTGGTAAAGATCTGAGCACAGTGTGACCTGTGCAGTCCTGGTATGCTCAGATAAGATTGTATGCCTTCACTATAGAAGGGTGGAGCAGAGCTTTATTTGAAATCTGAAGGGGAGCTATAAATCTAAGATGTGTGCTTTCTGGGGGCATAAAGATGGTGTGCAAAGCAAAGTGTGAAACTTCATAAGGGCATGAGGAAATGTATATATGCTTTTCACAGCTTTCCAGAACTTTTTGAAATCTGATTTTCTCACAGCTTTCCAGAACTTTTTGAAATTTGGTTTTAAGTGGTATTTCTCTTATCAAAGTGAGGTTGAATGTCTTTTCATATGCTTAAGGGCCATTTTTATATATTTTTTGGTGGATTTTGTTTGACTTTTGCCCATTTTTCTATCGAGTTTTTGGTCTTTTCATCCCCTCAAATTTATATATTAGGGATATTAGTCCTTTATGATATATTACAGTATACATTTTGGCAGAATTCTCTTATGAATCATCTGAACCTAGTGCTTTTTTGTGGAGTAAATACTTTGATAACTTTATTTTTTGGAAATTGCTCTGTTTGACCCTTCTAACAAATGCAGTCAACTATCACTCAGGGGGAAATTGCTTTTCCCCAGGAAATTACCTATTTCACGTAGGTTTCCAAATTTGTTTGCATAGACGTCTGCAATGTAGCCTCCTCATTTTTAAAAAGTATATATATTCTCTTTCAATGATTGTCTTTTTCATTTCTTATTTTGTATATTTGGGCTTTCTCCCTTATTTTCTTAATTAAGTCAACTAGTAGTTTGTATATATATATTTTAGTGTTATGTTTCTAATTTATTTTTTTCGTATATTTTGTTAAATAAAAATCCCCTTTAAATTATTTATTAGATTTGCTTTCTTTTATTTTCTTCCTTATGCTTTCTTTTGGTTTATTTTGTTGTCTTTTTTCTAGCTTTTTCTGCAGGGAATTTATTTATTTTAATCCTTTCATTTTCATTTGATTAAAATGTTACAGCCAGGAGTTTAATTGAATCTCATGGACTCTGATATGTGTTGTTTTCATTATCATTATTTAGTAGAAATTTTGTAATTTTAGTTTGCATTTCCCTTTCACCCAAGAATTTTTTAATAAAAGATTTTTAAATTTCCAGGGCTAAGAGCCTTTTTGTTTGATTTTGTTAATTATTCCTGGTTTAATGCCTTGTCAATAGAGAGTATTGTTCAATAGTCTTGCTTTTTGGAACATACTGATATTTTCTTTATGACGCAATATATGATCCATTTTTTTGGTGAACATTCCTTGTACACTGAAGTAGAAGACATTATTTTAAACTATCCGGATATGAAGTTAGATATAATGTCTACTTTATCGATTATGTTGTTTAGGTATTCTATCTTATTTTTGGTGCACTTGATCTGTCTTGTGTGGAGAGTGGTATGTTAAAGTCTCCCATTATTAGAATGTTTCTATCTATATCTCCTTGAATCTTCTGTAGTTCTTGCTTCCAAAAAATTGAGTTTTTTGTGTGTTTGCTGTGTTATTTGGTGCATAGGTATTCCTAACTCATATATAATTGTGAATTATGGCTCTTAACATTAAATAGTGTCCTTCTTTGGAAAATTTAATGCTTTTGGCTTGAATTCTACTTTACCTAATATTGGGATTTCTTGTTTCCATTTGCTTTTACCTAGCCCTTTATTTTAACCATTTTAAATTACTTTGCCTGAAATTCACCTCTTATATATTGCATATAGTTGAGACTTGCTTTGTAGGCCAAATTTGAAAATTTCTTTAATTTAATGGGTGAAATACATCCATTTATATTATTGCTATCTCTTTGGTCTTACCTCTGCCATATTTTACATTCTAATTATTATGTGCATTATTTTATCTTTACTGTGTTCTTTCTTTTATGTGTTATTTGCTCTTTCATTTTGTACTGGTATTCTTTAACTCTTGGTATTCTTTAACTACACAAAAAAACAACTTATTCAACTTTCCACTTACTCAGAACATATAGCACATAGCAGATTAAAATTTTCAACCTAAATTCTCTCCTTTGTTTTGGTCTTAGATCTAAAATTAAATATATTGAATTCTTACTCTCAATCCTTTTGCTGAAGTTTCTTTAGTCATTTTTGGTTGGATGAAATTAATCCTCTAGTAGGTTCCTCAAGAAGATTCATGGATAAAAAATCCCCTGAGTTCTTGAATGGGTTGAAACTGTTTTTTGTTGGTTTTTTTCTATAGCCTTAATACTTGAAGTTTAGTGGAGCTAGATATAAAATCTTTGACTTATCCTTTCTTTCCTTGAATTTATAAAAAAATCTTCCATTGTTGCTTTGCTTTTATGTCATATTTGAGAATTTTGGTTCCAATCTAGTTATCTTGCCCCTATATAGTGTATTAGTCAGCCAACGGGGTGCTGATGTAAAATACCAGAAATCTGTTG
Source organism: Chaetophractus vellerosus (assembly GCA_004027955.1). Lineage (NCBI taxonomy): Eukaryota > Metazoa > Chordata > Mammalia > Cingulata > Chlamyphoridae > Chaetophractus > Chaetophractus vellerosus. The sequence goes on along the minus strand of PVKH010005462.1, from coordinate 11,337 downwards.
ACTTTTATAAAGGGTATTTATTTGGGGTAGAAGCTTACAGTTACCAGGCCATAAGGCATAAGTTACGGCCCTCACCAAAGTCTATTGCTACGTGTTGGAGCAACATGGTTGCCGATGTCTGCCAAGGGTTCAGGCTTCCTGGGTTCCTCTCTTCCAGAGGCTCGTTTCTCTCCTGGATCATCTCCTCTGCTCACTCCACAAGGCCAGCTGTACACTACCAGGTAAATGGCTCGTCTCTCTTCCCAGGGCTTCTGCTGTGTCCAATTGAGCATTCTCTCCTTCCTCATGTATCTGCTTCTCTATGTGTTTACTTTCCAGGCTCCAGGATCTAAACTCCAACGTCAAAACTCAAAAACTCCACTCTCTGCTCTGCTATGTGGTTTTCTCTGTGAGTCCCTGCTTACCAAGGGGGCAGGGACTCAACATCTACTGACATGGCCCAATCAAATCCCTAATCATAATTTAATCACTCCCAGAGGAACAGACCATTTTACAAACATAATCAGTATTTCTTTTTGGAATTCATCAATAATATCAAACTGCCACATTAGTATTTGGTCTTTGTACTTAGAGGTCATGAGGATTTTTCTTTTATTTTTAAAGTTTAATAGTTTTACTAGAGTATGTGTTGGAGTTGATCTTTTTGAGTACCTAGACTCCAGTACTTAATGGGTCATTTCAATTTGTTAAGTTCTTTTATATACTGAAAGTTTCCTTGGATTGTAGTTTTAAATAATATTTCTGTTTTGTTGTTTTGCTTTTCTCTTTCAAGGACTCCAAATTTACATATGTTGTTTCTTCTGTGCTTGTCTTCCATTTTAACAACTCTATTGGACCCTTTTTATTTCTTTATCTCATTTTCTTTTTTCTCCATATAGTCCTAATTTCTTCAATGCCCCTTATTAAATTTTCATTGACATTATTCCTTTTTGGGTACTTTAAAAATTTTATTTGTCATTTCTGTGATGATTTTCATCTTTTTGTTCCATATCTCTTTGGAGTTCAATCAACTCTTTTCATTTCTTCTTTCATTTCTTCCTGTATTTCTCTATTTCTGTTTTTAATTTTTGGATTTCAAGGTTATTATTATTTTTAAAAATCCATTTGAATTTGAAATGTGGAGCTATTTGGGGGGACAGTGGAATTTTCATCAGCTTAGGCATTCCCATTTTCTCTTTCTTATGAGTCTGTATAGATTAGTCTGTTTTTGCCTACTTATTTCATGGATCTGAAATGGTTTTCAAGATTTGTGACTCAGCAGTGCTCTTCTGATAATGAAGTACAGAATACTTTCTCTGATGATGACATTTTCCTTTGGTGTGGGGAGATGCATTGTATGTCCTTTGATTTAGGAACCTAAGTTTTCCCCCTTTTGATTTTTTTTTCCCTTTAGCACACAATCTTTAAAGAGATCACTCTTCATTTTTTCATGTTTGCCCCCAGAAGTGATGTCTTTTAATGATGACCACCTCAAGTCATAATTATTTTTAAACTCCTTATTTGTAGTAAGTGCTTTGATCAATGAGGCCTCTTGCATGCGTGTAGGGTGAACTACTTCTTTCCAGTGGTAATTTCTCAATCAGTCTTAGGTCCTGCACTAGCTTCTCTCTTCTCTCTGCCATGCACATTTTTCCAGACCACCCTTACTCTCTGCAAAGACTTGTGGCAGGAACATTACAGATTGTTTGCTAAACATTGGTATTTATTTTATTGTTTACAGGTAAACAATACAGGGTCATTTCTGTCTTTTAGTTGTGCTGAGTACATGCATTTTATTTAGTTTTATTTATATTTTTTGTTTGGTATTGTTATTTTGGGAGACTTAGATTTATGTGGCCAGTATTAACTTGGTTACCCAGGTTCCTGTAAATATCTTCTTGAATAAAGTTGCCTGTTCTTTAGGTTTTTTTCCAGTATTTGAAAACTTTCCCTCATTTTGAGCCAGTGTTTCATGAAATGTTAAAGAATATCCAGTTTCTGATGTTAAATAACAGCTTTATAAAACACTCAGTTGGTTTTCCTCCTTTTTGTGAATTATTGAATAGCAGCCAAGTGAATAAAAATATATTCTGAAAGAATGTTTGTTTACATAAAATAAAAGCAAGACCAAACAAAACAAAAGATTAATAGAGTATAAAGCTTTTAAATTGTGAAACATCATTTTTAGCTAAGCCTATTTTTACTGATTTTGCTCAGCAATTTTTTTTTCATCTACCAGGTTGGTGATTTGGACATTAACTGTATTAATATAGAAGGAATCACTTCCAACACCAACCCTGAATCCATGGGCTCCACTCTGGGGCCTCAGAGCTTCAAGCACATTCTTCATGGTGAGAACAATGAAGAGACATCAAGTACTGAAGCCCAACAGCCCTTCATATCACCATCTAGTTTATGTGCTTCCAATTTGAATCTTTCTTTTGGTCTTCATGGATTTGAAAAAAAGCAGCAGCATCTGGAGAAAAGAAGGTAAGATACTATATTTCAGATAAACAATGTAGAAAACCAAACAATCTGGTAGCTGGGCTTGGAAAATTCTGTTTTCTTATTTATTCTATTATATAATATTGTCTCCACCGATTTTACCCCTAAATAAAAATGTTACCCCTTTTAGGATTCTATATGTGTTGGATTGAAAGTAGGACATTTTAGAAAATGGACTAAAATATAATACAGGAAAACCACATTGAGATCGGCAAAATTAAAGTTTAACAATACCGCTAACAATATCATGTTTTGGTGAGGATGGAAATTCCTGTATACTGTTGATAGAAGTGAAAATTCTATAACAATTTTAGAAAATAATTTGACATTTTCTTGTAAAGTTGAATATGCATATATTTTGACCCAGTAATTCCACTCCTGTGAACCAGGACATATTCATGAGTATTATAGCAGCAGAAAATAACCCAAAATAGGGAATGGATAACTTATGGTATAGTTGCACAATGGAATAGTGTACAGCAGTGAAAATGAATGCAGTATAACTACATTCATAATAAACATATGCATCTCAGAAACTTGATGTTGGGAAAAAAGTAAGTCACAAAATACTTCAGCTAGATTTCATTTTTATAAAATGCAACACCAAGGAAAATTAAACAGTTTATTATTGCAGGGTACATATACATGTGCTTAAGTTTTAATGAAAAACAAGAGAATGAAAGGGATAAACCCCCAAATTCAAGATAGCTGTTACATCTACTGGAAGGAGTAGGGAATGGGGATGGAAAAGGACATAAGAGTTTCCATGGTATATGGCCAAAGTTCAAGTTTCTAGTTGAGTGGTGGGCTCATCATGTTTGTTTTTGTTTTATGCACTGTAACTTATATGTTACATGTTTCCTTATATATATCAAAAGTGTCATTAAAACAAGTTTAATTATATGTTATATGATTGTATATATTTATATGTGTCTGTCTCTCTATCAGTCTGTCCATCCATCTATCCATCCATCCATCCTGTTGTCCGTTTTCCCTTGGGAATAGCCGGTTTTTTTCCACATCATAACCCTAGCAATACATGCTCATTTTCACACAAATAGTTATGAATCAAAATGAAAATAGAACACGTTGACACATATGTGAGTGTGAATAAATATTTATCTTTGCAGAAGCATCCTTGTAGGTGAATGAATATTCAGCAGAGATTTAATTAATCAGAAAGGAGAGAAAAGGAGGGGAAGTGCTAATCACTAGGTGCTAATTGATGAGCTGAGTACTTTGTACAGATACAAAGCAACTTGAGAACATAAAGCTTTAAGTAAAAGGTAGTGGTACCTAAGGGTTATATATGGTACATCAATAATAAAAGATTTCTTGTAGATTTATATTTTGTGAATTATGGTTTTGAAGATTCTGGGTGGTTATTTTTGTAAATATAATTGATAGGGTATTTTGAGCTCTCCACATTATCTTCTTGGAACCATCAGGCTGCTAGTCAAGGCAAGATTCTATACAGTTCTTTAAGGTCTTTCTGTCTGTGACCTAATACATTCTTTTTGTCTGTTTGTTTGTTTGTTTGTTTTATCTTAATACATTCTTCAGAGAAGGTATTCAGGAATATAGAGAGGAAAAGGCATGAACGATCTCTCTATTCTGCTTAAGTATTTGCAGGCTGTGTAAATTATACTTTTTGATCATGGTCTTGCTCTGGGAAGTTTAAACATTTCACTGCTACAGATAGAATTTTGCCTCTTTAGAATATCAGAAAAGCTATCCAGTCTGAGTTTAGGTAATTAGAATCCTCTGAAAAGATGTTACAAGCTCAAGGGGAAGACCTGGAGCAAAGAGAGGGATAAGTTATCCCAAGAGCAAACCTCTGGACTGCCCCACAGGCTGACTATCTCCTGTGCACTCCCTCTCCTCTGAAAAGTGTGGGAACAAAGAGGACTTGCAAACAATGGAAAGCCCTGTTTTGGCCTTGATATGGCCGTGGGACCTTGCCTTCAGCGGGGGTACTGGTTTGAAGTGTGTAACACGTTTGATAATGAACTCAAAATGAAATGCACCCAGTTCAGGAATGAGTGAATAAATAGGCTGAGAGGCTGGGAACTTCTAATGAAGTAGGTATGCAATAAAATCTGGGTTTAACACAGGGACAAGGCTGATTAGGGCCTAAGTCCTAAGTTTTCTAAGGTTTAAAACAATCTTTTGGTAAATTGAAATATGCAAAAAATGTAACCATTGTGTTATTTAACTAAATTGCGGTTTTGAGAAGCCATAGGGTAAAATAAGCAATACAACCTCTATTTTATAAAACTCTACAACTTTTATTTTCAAACCCTTTTTTTTTGTTTTACCTCAATCCACAGTAAGAAATGCATGTCACACCACAAACCACCCCCTTACCCCATGCACACACACACATTAAACAAAAGTTTCATGAAATAACATGAGGAATGTATTTAATGTTTTCTATTCAATGTTATTTTAAAAGAAAATTCTGTTCACAACCTACCAAATTGCAAACTGATTTCATATCCCACTAGTGGAATTTTGAAAAACATTAGAGGTAATCCTGAAGAATGTATTTTATTATACCAAATATCTTAAGTTAACAGCTTAACAAAGAAAAGTAGTAGCCCAATTTGAATAAATAGAAAAAGAAATATCTTGAAGTGTAATATGCAAAATAAAATAATACTCACTTGGTACTTTAGAGTGTATTCATAACGATAGAGAAATACTGTACACCACTAGAAAAGCTTGTGTTAGAATAGGATATTATTGTAGGCAGCCAGCCTTTTAACAAACTAATTTTCATTAGTACATTAGTACAGAGATCACGAGTTGAAAGACAAGTGCAGAGGTACAAGGCATTGACAAGCCTTTGCCCCCTTAAAGTCTTCTTCCAACCTCATCTTGTCATTGAATGAGAAAACCACATAGCACCTTAAAATCTCTATAATTAAGTAACTGAAATTCAAAGCACCAAACTTTACCCAGAATGGCTTTCTAACCTGAGCTTCAGTCTTTCATGAGAAATAATTTAATGAACTCCAGCACATTTGAGTGTTGAATTGAGGTAAAATGTGAAGTCCCCCTCCATTCTGTCGTCTTTCTTCGGTGCCACAGTTAAGCTCCTCAATGAGTATTCGAGGGAGAAAGCCTTATTTTTGAAATCCTTACTGGTGCCAAAAGTGGCCTTTACTTACCGTTTGGTTTACTGGTTCCCAGTAGTTTTCTTGAGATAGTTTTAAGTATTAGACAGTGATTTAAGGGTTCACATTAGGTGCTCATATAATAAAACCTTTGTTCAAAGTGTCATGTAATTTATTAAATTGATGCTCTCTGGCCTTTAAATAGCTTGTGGTTCTTGAAGAGAAGTAAGCAAAACAGGTTCATTCAAAGTTTCATTTTCTGGCCCTTTGTATTTCACATCAAGACAGTTTCATTGGGTTGTTATTAAAATTTTAACTTCAGAACTTTAACAACCAAGGAAAAAAACATCTGATAATTCATGGTGTTTTAACATACCCATGAAAGCTGTTGGCCTAGGCTTAAGTGATTTAAAATATAAGTGTTGTGGAATGGACCTGGAATGTGGAAGGTCAGATTCTTTCCTTTTAATTTTAGGAAAGAAAAGTAGTAATTGAGCAGAATCACTACCTGTTTCTGAGGTGAATTTTCTCACAGGAATTTTTTTTTTGTAAAAACCTCTAAAAATAATAATCTACTATAGCTTGTTTAGGCTCTCACGCTTGCTTTTTTCCAGGCTGTGTCGAAATACCAGCTCTGAGGTTTGACCTTCACACACCTCTCCTTACTTGTCCCTCTGGGCTCCAGAGCTGCTCAGCTGAGAAACAATGGAGAGACTGCACAGGCATATTTTCACAGGCAAATTCCCCCAGGGGTTTATGTCCAGATAGCCCAGTGGTTCTGTTTTGTCTGCATTTTAAATATTTGAAAGGTAACTCTTTGGAACTTGTAATAACTCATTTACAAAATAGAAATTATGAGGGTGTTACTTAACTCGAATCAGCTTTAGTTTCTTAGAGACCTTGAAATGTTTTTTGCTAGGTAGAAATGTTCATTTGTGGAGGCTTAAAATTTTTTTTTTAAGGAGGAAATTTAGAAGAGGAAACAAAGATAATAAAAACTACTTAAATATAAATCACATTGGAAATTAATTAGTGCCTTTTGTACCTCACCCCAGTGAGACGCTTTCAATTCAGGCAATTAGAAACCAAGAAATCTTCCTACCCCCTCCCTCCCTCCCTCCCTCCCTCCCTCCCTGATTATTTATTTACTTACCCTGTGCTTTAGTTCTAGCCTCGATGCCTTGGATGCTGACAGTGAAGGGGAAGGGCAATCTGACCGGTCCCACATTTGTTACACTCCAGTGTCCCAGAGTTCCTCAAGAACTGGGATTCCAAGTGGGGATGAAATGGACTCTTCAGAGACCAACACTGAGCCAGATTTTAATATCTCCAGGGCGGAATCACTTTCTTTATCAAGTAATCTGCAGTCAAAGGTATACTCCTTCTTATTAATTTGGTTTAAATGTGAAAAATATATTGCTTAAATCTATCCATCTCTATTGAAAAACCAATTATCTCTTATTCATATGTGTGAAATTTTTTAAAAACCCATGAGAGGTCTGATTGAATCTGTTTTTTTTAATTTCTCCCACTCTGTTTGAATTTGTGTAGCACTTACTCATTAAGGCTATTTGTTTATTCATAAATTCACCATAACTCCTTATCATCTTTTAGGTAATTGGAGAATCTTTACCATTTCATACAGTATTTTCTGCCATCATCCCTTACCCAAGAGAAAATTAATGAGTTTGCCATCAGACTTGTTTTGTTTACATAAACGTTCACTTGACTTTAATGGAGTTCTATTACTGATGCATTTACATTTGATAGAATATATAAGAAAACCATTCTTCAATCATCTTGCCACCTTACCTTTCACATATGTTGCCAATATGATAAAAGAAATAACATGTAATTGGGAAAATAGGAACAAAAAAAGGCAGGTCATTTAAAGGAGAAGATGGGATAAATAATGTTAGTAAGGCAGAGGTGATATTTGTTGAGCGTTCCCAGTGGCATGACCTACCCTGAAACACCGTAAACTTGGCCTTTTCCATAGAGGCCAAGTTTTCTCTTGTTGACAGTTTGTTGGCAATTTCACATTAGAGTTTTCTTTTCATTTCTTTCATTAACTTTCCCAATCTTGCTGAAAAAGTGTTTTTTTTAAAAATGTTTGAACATAGGCTTTCTTCCTGTTTGATTTCTACTGTTGTCTACTTGTTTTCTTTTTGAAATGAATTTGCTTCAGTAAAACCTGTTCTGTGCCAAAACTCATCTTATTCTAAACATACAGTTGTTATAATAATGCATTCTTTTTGTAGCATGCTCTACCATATAGAAGACGTTTTCCCACAGTTCACCTGTAATATAAGTAGTCCTTTAATTTCATTTTATTTACTTTGTGAGCAGGTGAGGTTCTGAAAAGGTTAGATATCTTATCTAGGTTGCCAGGCTTAGTGATAGAGTTAGAACTCAATTCAAGTCTTTTCCCTTAGCCCTGAGGCCTGTAGCTTACATGAACCTTAAGGTTATGTGGTAGTTCTAGACAGTAGGCAATGGGTATGGTTGTTAATGTAGACAGTCCTTAGTTAAACATCTTGAATGGAACTATGAAAAACTCATCATTACTTGGAGTAAAAAATAGTTCACTATTTTTCTCTTGTGAAACAGTTCCATGTTTAAGAATTTAAGAAGAATCTGTCCCATAAAATACATCTTGACTTGCCTCTGCATTTACCCAGTGTAACTTTTTTTGCCAAAGCTATCTGGACAACTTTCAAAGCCTCATTATCATGAAAAATAATTATCATCCTGATTTAAACATGGAGGAAAGCATTTGGCTAGGACCTCTGTGGCTGGCTCACTGATGGGGACGTGGTACAGCTGGGGCTGGCTGTTCACAGGCATCAGACCTGATGGGTGCCCCCTAACAAGGCTGTCCTGGACCCACTGCCCAGGGCTCTTTGAAGCAAATCAGGCTCCTTAGTTTAGTAAGCATATTTTGCATTATTTTTTTTTAAGCCTTAACTTTAAAGTAAATGGAAGGGATCAATCCTAAGGTGACTATATTAAAGTAAATTAAAGTAAATGGAATATTAAAGTAAATGGAAGGGATCAATCCTAAGGTGACTAGGCCTCTATGGAATGGGAGTTGGGTATCATGAATGGCTTTAATGGAGTTCTCTTGCCCATTCATTTAAATTTGACAGATTATATAAGAAAACCATGTTTTAATTATCTTGTCACCTTACATTTCACATGTGTTACCAATATAATAAAAGAAAAAACATGTAATTGGGAAAATAGGAACCAAAAATGGCAGATCATTTAAAGGAATAAAATTAAAGAAAAAATCGGTGATATTAAACATCATCTCAGGAATAGCTGGATGAAGATCTATTGAAATATGAATACAGATAGAAGAATTTGTTTATTGACCTAGTACATTCCTCCCCAGAGGCTGTGACTAATGCTATCAATGTAAATAGCTGTTTGAAAGTTTTAAAAAACTCTTATGATGGTAAGTGACTATTTCTCTACCTTCTTATCATCCTTAAGTATAGCAGTCTTATTTAATATAGCATTTTGTTTGAATGCTATTTTATTACCGATGTATAGTTTAAAACAACACCAAAAATAACTGATTCCTCAGGTAGAAAAATAGGTCAAAGTCATTTGACTTAATTTTTCACTTTTAACCAACTTGGTTAGAATGTTATAAATATATCCTAAAATATATGCAGGAACTGTTCCCAAAAGCTTATGCCCATTAAAAAGACAATACAATTGTAAAAGTTGTAAAAGGCAAAAGAGAACAAATGCTTAATAAGCTTATATCAGAAATGTTCGGGTTGATTCTTTTTTTTTAAGATACTTATTTAGTTACATTTATGGTGAACACATATTTTCAAGTCTCTTGTAGAATGTTTTTTAAAATCTCATTATGCATTCTTTTAGGAATCGTTGCTTTCTGGAATCCGCTCACGTTCTTATTCCTGCTCATCGCCCAAAATTTCTTTAGGAAAATCACGGTTGGTACGTGATTTTACAGTGTACAATTCAAGTGAAGGTAAGCATTATTTGCTGTTTTACTTTGAAAACATTCCATTCCAAAGCATATTTTCAATTAGTAAAAATTTTAAAAGATTTACAAGAACAGCAGTCATAATTTGATTTTTTTGAATTTAGTAAAATCCCTTTTTAATTGGATATCAGTCAAGTTATAGATCTGATTTTAATGAAATTACAAATGTGTACACACTTCTCTGTTGCTTTGTTATGGGAATAAATGTTTTACTTGAGGATAGGGTAGACTAGAATTGGTTTTAGATACAGTATAGTGAGGACTTTAGAGAAGTTAGAATAAAAGATGATTTTATTTATGTAAAATATAAGTTTATTTTTATTATATATATGTATTATAGAAATAACCTGATTTCTCAAAGCCAAAGTATCGTGAAATAGATTTTCTTCCTTTTTTTTTTTTTGGCAACTGACTTTTGAGAATTAAAATAGCATATTTGAGACATGAGTAAACATATCTCAACATTTTTGTGGCAGTGTAAACAATCAGAAATATAACTTTTATACAATAAACTTTTAATTGAAATGTAGCCCACATCCAGAGAACAGTGTAAATAATAAGCTTGATGAATTTGCAAAAGTGAATTCAGATGAACAAATAGAACAATCATGAGTAACCCAGAAAACCCTCTCTATGCCCTTCCAGTCACTATCCCTATTTCAAACTTGATTTTGAAATGTAGTTATTTTATACTTTCTGTAACTGCATTTAGCGGCAAGTTTGTTTATATATTTGCCAATCTGTAATAATAACACAACAAAATTTTCCTCAGTGTACTAGAGAGCATCTTTCTTGTCTCATACTCTTAAGAGTCTTAAAGGACTCAGTAAGCAAGAGATGTACTTGGGTGTATTTGCAGTTTCCCAATATATAATATTTAAAATATACTTAATTTTACTCCTTTCTCTCCCTTCTCATTCCTTTTCTTATTTTTACTTTATTACCTTTTTTAAAAACTATTTTTGCATTTTTATGCCATGTAGAACAAATTATTGCTTGGAACTGCCATCATTACCTAAAGGGGCTTATAAAAGAAAATAAGAAAGGATATAACTACCTTGAAAGGACAGGATAAAGAAGTTGCATCGATTTTTTTTTTCATACCACAGGTCTTTCTAGGGTTTCCAGTCTCCCCAACCAACCTTGGATTAGGTTGGAATTCCTTATTTTATGGCAGCTTGCCACCTTGTCACTGAACTGTCCTAGCCAGTGAATTATTTTACACTGTCACTATTTGGAAATAAAAATGGTGGCCTTGCCTTTACATCTGTGACATCATTAGTTTGTAAAGTCAGTTTGAAAGTTTGGAATTATTGATCAGATGTCTGAGAAGAAATTTTTTGTAAGGGAAAAGAGTCTGACTTCTGTATTCTTTAATTACTAAAGCTGGGCTTCTTTGCCACACATACAATCCTTAAATCTTTGCTTTTGAATTGGAAAGAATAAAAGGTTGTAACCAATTCCTTTGGCTTTTCTGTGAATAAAACCTTATCTTTAGATAGTACATTTAAAGACAGGGATATATATATTTTTTGTTATGAAACCTATCCTATCAATTATTGTTATTATTTTTAAAGAAACTTTAGATTACATAAATGTTACATAAAAAATATAGGGGATTCCCATATATCTCACCCCCACCCCCTCCCACACTTTTCCTCATTAACAACATCTTTCATTAGTGTGGTACATTTGTTACAATTGATAAAC
>PVKH010005461.1:0-14994 GCA_004027955.1 Chaetophractus vellerosus | reverse complement strand
ACAGGTTCAAACTCTAGCTGTTCTTAGGAGTATACTTTATCCTGCTGAATTTACTAATCAGTAGCTTAAGTTGGTACCCAGCCATCTCTTCCTCCGCCCCCCCCATTTTGGGAAGTGGAGCTTCCAATTCCAGCCAATGAACAGCTCCTCCCGTGGAGAATGGGCACCAGCCTCTGGGGTGTGGAGGGCGCTACTTATGAACCTTCTCTGCAAATGGGCATCTCCTCCTTCCATCCTTACAAGGATGTTGCAGGGTACACTTCTGGTCTCCTAGAGCCCCCAAACAAGTGCTCCAGTTCTGGGTGACCACCAACTGCCCCATAGCAGGAGCTGATTCTAGGAGTGCTTTACTCTGCCGCCATCTTGCTAGTTGTTTATCATTTATTTTTCAAAGCCTGTTTTGAAACCATGACTTTATTTCCTGATGTTGAAATTTCAGATTCTATGTAGATTCTGGTGATCAGTATAGTTTTTCTATTTAAGTTTTTAGGAATAATTAAACATTTAAAGATAACTCTGTCAAATTATTTTTTTGTAATGTTTAATTTATAAATATTTGCCTTTTGAAGATTAAATCTGTACTTTCTTTTAGGATCCCCACGTTGACTGTTATACAATGTCATCTATCAAGAGTAGACTAGGCTTGGATAGAGGTGCTCTGGTTGGCCTAGCAATTCTACTTGGCTGTGATTATCTTCCAAAGGTACGCTTAAATTGTCCTATTCATTTACCATGCATCGTGTGTCTTTTTTGGTACCTTACATGTTGTACAGTTAGGAATATAGTATGATAAAATGACCAAGAATCTAGTTTAAAGTATAGTTTTAAGCATAGTAAATTTTTCAGTAACTGAAATAATCAGCATTTCAAAGAGCATTAAAAAGCTGACTCACTGTGGTACCGAATGATATAAACTAGAATAGAATAAGTCGTACCACAGCTTGAAGCTCCGTAAACCAGTACTCTTGATTAATATAATAGATTTGCATTCAAGTTGAACTGTGCTTTTAAAGGAATAAAGAGATTAATCTTTTCTTTTATCATGCCATTATTAGTGTTTATTCATGTTTTGTCTGCTTTTTCGTTTTCAGTCTCCACTATAACACTTGAATTGTGCACATGCTCAGTGTTGTTATTACTGTTGCTAGGCAACATGGTTACTGGGGTAAGCCATCCATCCTCCCCTGCCTCTCAGCATTGTCTTTATATCTTAAGATGCACGATACAATACTCTGTAACAAATAGGCATAACAGGTGTATGATGAATTGAGAATTAAGATAATCCCATTTTCTCAAATATAATGTTAACAAATATGGGATGAGTAGTGTTGTAGCTCTTACTGTGCAGTCCCATCACTGTGTCCCTGCTGGGGATCTCTGTGTCTTTATAAATGCCTCCATCCCTAGGAGAAGTCTAAAGAAGAATGACATTTTATTTTCACCTGTGTTTAGGAGAAAGGGAAAAATAGCAGCATAGTAAAATCATTAATCCTAATCAATGGCCAAGTAGAGAAATCAGCACTTTTTTTTCCTAGTTAGTAAGAAAAAGTATTAGAAGGAATGAAACTTATGTAACACAAAAACTGTTATTGTAATTCTCATTCTGAAACAGAAGACCTTATTTACCATATATAATTATATCATAATTAAATCTATAAACCACTCAATGTTGAATTTAAGAAAAATTTGTAAACTTAAACTCACAGAAACCAACTTTAGCTACAATGGCTTTTACCTTGTGCATCAACCTTAGCTATTTTGACCTTTTGAATCATATGTACCAAAATTACTATCTATTTAAATTGTTCTGTGTAGATATTTTTAAGACTATGCACTAATATAAAATCTAAATTTTCAAAGTTTAAGATACAGCTTCAAAAAATTCAAAAAGATAAGCTAAATGCTAATACAAGAAGTGTGCTATTTCAAAATATCTCACAACTGGCATGCCAAAGATATAGGCTGTGCTCTTTTGATGTCCAGGTGTTTGAATATTAAATGTTCGTATGATCAAATGAACTTTTTTTTTTCTGATTACAAATCTAAAGTTATGTAAAATTGCAATGTGAACAAAATAATTAATATAGAAAATGACAGCCCTCTAAAATTCTGTCCCTCTCTTCCCTAAAATAAACACTGTCAGTGGGTTGGTATATAACCCTCTGACTTTTTTGTTTACATAGATTGCAGTGTAATTGTTATTTAATTTGCAAAACTAGATCATACTATATACTCTGTTCAATTTTCATCATACACATAACAGTGTATCTTGGACAGCTTTCCTATCATTACTTGAGGAGCTAACTCATTTTTCCCCCAGTGGCATAATCTTCCATTCACTGGATGTACCACATGCTAACCATTTCCTAGTGATTAATATGTGATTTTTTCCCCTCCTTTCTGTAAGGGAGTCCCTGGAGTTGGAAAAGAGCAAGCGTTAAAACTCATACAACTTTTGAAAGGGGAAAGTTTACTTCAGAGGTAACTAAAAATTATATTTTCTTATGACATTGGGCTTTTATTCTTGTTAAACTTAATATTGAATATGATAAAAAGATTATATTTCCCAAAAAAGGTTTTTATATTTTAAACTAATCTTTATTTTCATTTATCCTGAAGTTTTCCATTGAAAAGATGAGAATATATGTGCTAAGCCATACTGTATTTTATTTTTTATATCGTTAGTTCACTACCAACACAATTATTATGTCAAACGCCTTTATTTATAACCACAGGTATTTTGCTACAGGCTAGCTCAGACAAAAAATAAACATGACTTTAAAATAATTTTGTATTTAATACTTTGAAATTATATTTATTTTCTATTAATGAAATGCCTATACCATGTTGCAAATAGTTAATAATAAGCAACACTTGATCAGAAATTTTACTTGACTGCCTTTTTTTCTGTAGCTGCACATTTAATAATACATTAATTCTAGTCAATTTAGTCTCCATAATTTGAGAATTCAAAATAATTAAGATACAGGTTATACTGAAGTTTACAAACTATGCTGTTTAATATCTAAAAAGCATGTGAATTATATTTACCTGATGAAAGCTTTGTTTTATAAAAATTAATGCTGATGATGATAAGGTATAGAGTGAATAAGAAGGTAAAGAGCTAGGAAGCTGAGTTACTTAAAACAGTCTTTGCCTCCAATAGGTTTGAGATGATGAGTACTTGAAAAGAAATGTTAAATGGTAGAAATGACAGAGAAATGGCCATGAAAAACATTTCAAGTTACTGTACTCTTTCCTATACTGCTTCTCTCTCAGCCATAAAACTATTGATAAATCCAAGATTTTAATAAAACCATTATTGACATCTGAGTGTTGTGCCAAAGCAGAAAAGAAAAGGTATACTTTGGCATGGGGCTAGAGTTAAGTACATTGGGAGATTGTGAAAAATAATATAAATTTGCTAACTAGAAATGATACTTATTGAAATAGATCCAGCAGATATATTCTTTTGGCAACTTTTATTAAATGTTTGTCTTCACACTTGAAAATAATGAATGAAATTACATTTCTTTTTTTAACTATCTATAATTCTAATTCTCATTAATTTAGACTGACTTTTCCCCAGTTATTTTTAATTTTTGGAGCTCTATCAGTTATCCAGTAAAAATTAATGCCAATTTTATGCAAAATTATACTTGGCATTTGTAGTAAATGAGTTAGAAATTCCAAGAGCTACATAATTACTCGAAGTACCAGATACTACACAATGAACTGAAGGCTTAATCTAGCTTTCAATTAAAACTGTAACATCTATAAATAGAGGAATATAATTAGAACATCTATGTTTTATGATTAATACCTAACTGTTCTCTTGGTGGTTTTATGTTAAACCTGGAACTTTAGGCAAAAGTGAAATTAACTTCCATACAGTAGAAATCCTAGCAGTATTATACATATTTTTAAAAAATATTTCATTAAAAAACCAATTTTGATTTTGCTGTTTGCTTAAGAGATTAAGAAAATGATCATTTTTAATGATCTAGATATTTTTTTTAAGTTTTTTTACATAGAAGATTAATGTGTTATTTAGAGTTGTATATTAACCTTCACCCTTATTTCTGATATAGAGAAATGTTCACATACGTGATTCATTTTGTTTCATATTCTGGCACAATGAAGAAATCAAAAAAGGACATACACAAATTATTCTGCCCTCATATTGCTGACTTTATATAAAAAAAAGTTTCGATGAAAATGTGTATACGTGTGTGCGCACGCATGCGCTTTCCCCCCTTGTAGTTCTCGTCTCTTTCCTTGGGCACATTTGAAAACTATAGCACACAGACTGAGGGTTCTCCCAGGGAAGGTCGGGGCAGTACTTTATCTTCTGCCAAGGGGATAATAAGTAGACAGGTGAAAGGGAACAGAATAGTTTGACATTTGAGAATATGACCTTTTTGTGACCTTAGTTTTTTTTTCTTTTTAAAACTATTTTATACTAAAGGTTTAATCGGTGGAATGAAAAATCTTATTACTCTGATCCACAACTATTAGTTGTTACAAAACTGGCTCATTGCCCTGTGTGTTCCCATCAAGGTAAGTAGACTTAGGGAATGATGGTATCTGATACCCATGTTTTCATTCCTGTTCTTATAGTAGTTTTGACAAATCTCTATAAATAACTCTTTGAAGCCTTTTACATTGTCTTCCACACTAGATTGGGAATTGCTTGTAGTCAGGAATTGTATCACATGTATCTTACACATTGTATTACGTACACATAGTAAGCAGTAGTAGATGATTCTTGAATGAAGTAATATGATCTAAATGCTAAAATATGGATAAGTGCAGTTTCAAACTGTGATACCAAATTACTTAGATCTTAAAGCTCTCATCTGTTCTCAATGTAGAAATCTATTTTAAGAAAAAAGATATATTGGTAAGTCTTATGGGAAAATGGAACTGAAGTCAATTGTTTTTCCTTCACTGATTTATATTCACATACTTGGGTGATTTTAGTTGTCCCATATTGCATTTTTATTGTGTGTAAAAATAGTGTCTTTAAACTCATTTTAACTACACGTCTAAATTATTGAGAATAGCTTGAACCCTCTTCATTAGTCTCAGGGAAATAAAGATGTCAGTCAACATGTACTGAGAAAATCCTTTCACTCCCACACGAGTTTAGGAGATCATGTCACCTCATCTTTTTTAGCGTAGTTGAAAATAACTATATAGGTCATTGAGAGCTAGGCACTAGCAAAGGTAGGTAATTGCTATATACTTTTAATATGCTCATTAAAGAAACCATTTCATGAATTAATCTATTAAGCAAATAATCTTTTTATACTAATAATTACGTTCTACTTTTCTTGCATGTTGCTACCACATAAAACCACAAAGTTTTCCATGGTTGCTTATTGTAAATGTATAATTTCAGATGGAACAGTAATTTTAAAAGTGTCACATGATAGTAATGACTCCAGATCTACTTTATCCTGAGAATTACTGTGGTGTTCATTTGTCTATCAAAATGTATTAAAAGCATTTATGCCAGGCACAGGTGTTGGGTAGTTTTATTTTTTGAAAGTGTGGATAAGAGCAAAAAAAAAGATATGTAGAAGGTGATTGTAAAAAGAAGTGGAAACCATAGCCCGCTGTGTCTGCACAAAGGTTTGCCTAAGGATCGTGAGCGTGATAATGAATGTGATGGATGCAAGTTGTGTCAGGCTGAGGGCTGCTGCGCTCCACGCGGTGAGGATTTCTGTCCCAGCGGGGGACGCCACGCCGAAAGTGATAAGCAACTGAGCGCAGTGGAGAACAGTGTTAAGAAGTAAGTTTTTCGCATTTTTAGACCCATTTCTTCCTACCATGACCAATTTTCTACACCTGTGCTTGAATTCCACATATACTTCCTCCCGTCATCTGCAGATTTAGTAAAATGTTTCACAAAACCCTTTTCTATTTTCTGTTCAAAAATTAGGCTATCTCATGAGATAGTAAGTCAGTAATCAGCAGATGCTGGATGACGACTGGGCTTCTATACAAGGACATCTTCATTAAATGGGAGGAGTTTGGAGGAGAGGACTTGAGTCTGTCTACAATTGCCTGATTTAATTGACGGCATGTATGTAATTTATTTTCAGAAAAGCTTGCAGTTGTGAAGGCTTCCCATTCCATGAGGTAATAATCAGTATTTCAACTGTGCATTTATTTTAAACACTCTTTTAAAAAAGTTTAAAGTCTCAATTCCTATATTCTTTTCCCTTGCTAGGTTATTCAAGAATTTCTTTTGAACAAGGATAAATTGGTGAAGATAATCAGGTACCAAAGACCTGACTTATTATTGTTTCAGGTATCTGATAATAAATTCTTAAAACTTTACAGAATGGAATTACACAGTGGGAAGACAAGGAGGGATATTCATTTTGCTTGAGAGGCAGTTTGATGGCTCATATAAAACCCTCACTCCTTTGCCACATAAGACCATACTTTGCAGACAATAAGACAAACCAAAGTTCTGCTGTTCTTTAAAAGACATCTTAAATACTATAAACAGATATATTTTGTATCCAGAGAATGTTGAGGGGAGAGGGCCTAAAACTCAAAGCATGTCAGAATTCAGTATATTACTGTGGAAGGCAGTACAGTTTACAAGGGCACTAGATTGGTAATCAGTGACCCAAGTTTAAATTTGACAGTCTTTCACTTACTATAACTGAATGGTCCTGGGTATGTATTGGCCTTAAACTAGAAATAATATCCTGAGGATTAAATTCACTTATCAGTGTAGTGGCTGGGGGCACAGAATAACTCAATAGATTGTAACTGCTTATTACTACCACTAACAATAACAGTCGTAATAATGACAGCCAACATTTATTGAACACTTAAAATTTGCTATTATATTTAGCATACTACATGTAATCTTACTTAATCTTCATAATCTGTGACCAAGATTATATTATCTCCATTTTACAGATGGAAAAGCTGAGGCTAAGAGAGGTTAAGTAACTTACACAACAGCTAAGAAATGTCAGACTGGGATTCAAGCCAAAAACCTTCACACTTAATCATTATGCAATACTGCCTCCCTAGGAGACTCGGTGTTCTTTCTGGAAAAATCCACATTGAAACTACTTTAGTGTTAATTCTAACGGAAAAAATATCTGAGAGTACTATTTGTCTCCAAGAGGTAGAACAAAATCTTGTTGTTTTTTTATATTTACAGAGATTTACTCTGGAAAAAATGGAGTGGCCCAATCACTATGCATGTGAGAAATTGTTGGTACTTTTGACCCACTATGACATGATCGAAAGAAAACTTGGTAGAAGGCACTCTGATCAACTGCAGCCAATTCGGTAATGTAACTTAGAGTTGTACAAAGGAGTCTCTGTGTTCTCATTTGACTATTCTCCATAATATCTTTAATAATGGGATACATAGCTCTTTGTTTTATAAAATGGTGGAAAGCCCTATTAGAATATTAAAGCTTATTCAGGACGTGCGTAGTAAGTTCATGCTTTGACATACTTCTCTGCTTCAAGCATATAGTAATGATAGATTATAAAAAGAAATGAATATAAAAAGAGATAGCCAAGCTTAACAAGATAACCATTTCAATGGACCAGAAGAGGAACAAAGTACGAAAGGAGTGGAAGGACTGAAACTGCATGTTAGAGCCCTAGATCCAGGGAGCAGCAGCGTCCTCCAGGGTGCAGGGTCTGGTGCGGGCACCGCAGAGCAAGGTGACAGAGAGAGGAGTCGGACTTGTTGCTTCAAATCCAGGCCTTGGAGGGAAGCTGGGATAGAGAATTAAAATCTGTGACCAAATGCTGCCTGAGGCCCAGAAAGCCTGCTGGGGATTACTCAGAAAGTACTAGAGAGGTAGAGGTGAGGACAGAGATAAAAGAATAGAAGAAAGAAAAACAAAAAAGGAAATAGCATAATGTGAAGAAATATAATGTAAAAAAAATTGTAACAAATTCATCTGAGATTAAATTAATTTTTATAAAAGTCTGTCATATTCGGAGGTGGGAGTGGCTTTCAGAATGTTGGGATGTTCAGTGAAATGATTGAAAGTGTATGTCCAAAAAAGCCAGAAGATGGATTATGAAACAAATGTAGATAGAGATCATTTTAAATGGATGGCTATAAAAAATGAACTATTAGAGAACTTAATAAAAATAATCATTTAAATAAGCAATAAATGGGACTCTAGTCTGCACTTGGTCAAAAAGAATTAGTGTATTAGAAAACAGTACTGAAGTCACACAAGGCAGCACAGAGTCTCCGATAAAAGAATACTGGAGTAGTTGTAATGCAGACAATAGTTTGAGAGGTGCCAGTTTATTTCTAGAAGCTAAGAGAAGGAAAGGTGGAGAAGTAATTTTTGAAGAGATGATTTCTGAGAGTCTTCCACAATTTAAGAAAGAAGTTCTCAGATCCAGTTACACTCCAAGTGTATACAAGATGAGTAAAAATAAATCCCACACACAGACATTGTAGGCTTCAAGGATAAAGGGAAAAATCTTAAAAATTATCAAACCAATAGGCAAGAATCATCAATGGATGTTAAAACCATAGGGTAAAACACTGCTGGACAAAAAGGATGGTCACACAGTCTAAAGTATCACTCTGCAGATGAATTACACAGGAAAAATGGTACCTTAAAAGGGGGAGAAATCAGAGGGACTCACCATCATCACAGTCTCAAGTGTTATATCACGTATTAATTACAAAGGAAAAATGGCTACCTTGAAAAGTGAAGAAATGGCTAGTAATAGGACAGTAAACTGACATGTACCTCTTAACATGGTGCACTGAAAAAGACACCACATCGTTTATGTAATATTCCTGCCAAAAATGTTTAATTGGAATATTATTATAAGAACACAGTAAGATAAAATTAAGGAACATTCTACAAAACAGCTTTCCTAGACTATTCAAAAATATGGATGCCATAAAAGATAAAACAAGCTAGAAAATGTTTCTAGGCTAAAAGAGATTAAAGAGACATAACAAAGCAATATGTTGTGATCCCAATTGGATTCTTTTTGTTTTTGTTTTTGTTCTTTTAACCATAAAGGATATTTTTAGGACAATTGGGGAAATTTGAGTATAGACTATATATTAGATAATAATACTGTGTCAGTGTTAAATTTCCTGCGTGTGCTAGGTGTATTGTGACTCTGTAGGAAAATACCCTACATTGATAGGCTGCAGTAATTAGTGGTGATGTCATGAGACATGTCTGCAACTTTCAAATGGTTCGTTCAGAATATATGTACATAAAAATAGAAAGCAAATATGGCAAAACGTTCAGTGAAATCCATTGTTAATTGTACCATTCTTGGAACTTTTCTAAAGGTTTGAAATTTTTCAAAATAAAAATTGGAAAATATCAAAGAGAAAAGAAAAAACTACAAAAGAATGACATTCTGATAGCATGCATCTTTCATAACAGTAGTAGATACCAGAAGATGATGGAGTAATATTTTCCAAGTATTGAGCAAAAATAATTGGCAACCTAGAGATCATTAAAGCATCATTCACAGGTCAGACATTTTCAGATTTAAAAGAGAGTTTACCACTCCCAGAGCCTTGTTAAAAGCCCTATTAAAGAATGTACTTCAGTAAGAAGAGAAGTGAACTCAGAGAAGATGTTGAATTAGTAAAACATTTGGCTAATTTAATGAACTGGAAAATATGCATATAAATATTTGCATAGTACTTGATATAACATAAACCAGCAAATTTGACATTTAAACTAGATAAATAGGGAAGTGGGTATGGCTCAAGGGATTGAGCTCCCGACTACCACATGGGAGGTGTCCTGGGTTTGGTTCCTGCTGCCTCCTAAAGAAGACGAGCAAGACAGTGAGCTGACACGACAGGCTGGTGCGGCGAGCTGGTGCAGCAAGAGACATACGGAGGAAAACATAATGAGAGCACAACAAAGCAGGGAGCAGAGGTGGCTCAAGCAATTAGGCACCTCCCTCCTACATGGAATGTCCTGGGTTCCGTTCCTGGTGCCTCCTAAAAAAGGAAGACGAGCACACAATGAACAGACACAGCAAGTGCAAACAACGAGGGAATGGGAAGAAATAAATAAAATAAATCTTTAAAAAAAAAAATAAGACTTTATTAAGCCAAAAGAATGAATAGTGAATATGAAAATGAATAATAAGGAAAAGACTGTATTGAGAGAATCTAACAATTATAAGCTATGCACCTATCAAAAAATTTTTTGAATGAACTAGTCAAGTGAATAACTAGGAAACAATTCCCAATATATATATATATTTTTTTCCTTGAGGTACCAGGGCCAAGGATTGAACCCTGGACCTTGTATGTGGGAAGCCATCACTCTACCACTGAGCCACATCAGTTCCCCTGAGTTGGTTTAGTTTGCTAGTTGTTTGGGGTTTTTTTGTTTGTTTGTTTTAGGAGATGCCGGGAACTGAACCCAGGACCTCCCATGTGAGAGGCAGGCACTCAACAGCTTGAGCCACATCCACTCCCATAATATTTTACTTAGAATAAAAACCAATAGAGACGAGGTTATTCAGTCCACAAATTGAGACTATCCAGATAATTCATGCAATTAGACCTCATCATATGAATTTGTTTTTCAGAATTGTTAAGACCCGAATCAGAAATGGAGTTCATTGTTTTGAAATAGATTGGGAGAAGCCTGGTAGGTATTCCCTTTAAGCAAAATGTTTAATTTAAAACATTTGACCAATTATGTTTAGCAAAGATTATATACATATATACAATATATGTATGTATATTAGAAATAAAGAATGTATCGTATGTACCAAAGATAATTTCATAGTTTACCTGTATTATTTTAAATTATTTTGGTGGTAAATATGGTAACTTTTATTTATTTTATTCTAATGGAAACTTTGAGTGATTTTCTTTTAATGTCTTAAATTGACATTTACTGGTCATCAGTGTTTAAAATATGATGCTGAAATAGTTTTGATTCATATTTTCTCAAGAAAATGTGTCTACAAATGTTTGGTCATTGGATTTCATATATAGCTGAGTCTAAGGGAATCAAGGTTGCCAGATAGCACCTGGTGTACTCTTTCTCTCCTTTGTTTATGCTGTTTGTTTATTTTCATGGGAGTTTGTAGTTGTCTAGTTACTCTCATTTGGAATACAGACAGAGAGAGATACAGTTAACTCTCAGCTCTAAAATAGGAGGCTCAGATAATTTAAAGTGGAAAATGATCTCAAATCCACCTCTATTTGGCTTTGAATTTAAATTGTGTGATTATATTTGAGTTTGTGAGAGAGATTTTTCAATGAAAGTTTAAGCTGTAAATAACTTTGAAGAACAGAATTGTAAAAATTAGATCAACATTCCAATCAGTTATAGGAAATTAGAAGGCTGAAGAGTTTCGAAAACTGTTTAGGAAATGTTCTACCAACTGAAGTATATTTTTAGAAGGAATATGCTATTAACCCAGTTTGGCAGTGTAGCTCCCCTGTCTAGAATTAAGGATCTGGTATCCACTTTCACTCACTCTTGTGGTTGCTATCCCTGAAGAGGAAGATGTACCCCAAGTTAGTTTTAACTAAGAAACACTTTAAGATGACCTGCTTCCTTTGTTTCTGCTTTAATTCATCTAACATTTCCATTACCAATTGGCTTCTCTTACAGTTTTGCCCACATTTGAATACAAGGATCTATTGTCGTATGTATTATTGTAAATTTGTGTATAAGCACTCTTCGTTTTCATTTAGTAGCTGCTTGTGAGTCCAGTAAGCCTGGGAATATCCTCAAGAGACTGATAACCGCTGACACAAAAATTCTGGGAAATAGTAATATTTTTTGATTACCCTTTCCATTCTGTTCTTTTAAGAAGCCACCACAAAAGAAAGCTGATTTTGAAGTTTCAGAAAACTGTCTATTCCCATTACTTATCCAGAATCATAGCACTTATTAGACTAAATTAAAACAAACTAACTAATCTTATCTAAACTGTTTTCTATTTTCTAAGCTCCTCCTATCATCTTTGAAGCAAGAGAATGTATTTAAAGTTCTAATCTTAAAAGACTCTCCTCCCAGCTCTTCCCAGGGAAAAGAAAATCAATTTTATACTAGTACCAACAGAGTATTAGAATAGAGATATACTGAAGCAAGATATGCAATCAGCAATCCATTGCGGATGACTTAGTTTAACTGGTAAACTTAGCTTCTTGGAGAAAATTGAGTTTTTGAAATCTGTAATTGAAGCTGCTTTACTATATTTTTGATCTTTTAGAACATTATGCTACAGAGGATAAACATGGTGAATTGGCTCTACAAACAGTAGAAGAAGAATCATTGTTTGAAGCAGCCTATCCTGAGATTGTTGCTGTTTACCAAAAACAAAAGTTAGAAAATAAAAAGAAACAGAAAAGTAAGTATCGGTTTTGATAGCTACTTAACGTCACAATTTCAAAGAGCCACCTGTTCTATTGTAATCTGTCTTTTCTAAGTGTTGTTGAATGTTCGATAAAATCAATAGTAAGGATTATACTCTTTCTTCTGATTCACCCACTTTCTTTCAAAGCTGAGAAGCCAAGAGTAAACCATTCTGCTCTGTCTACTTATTTACCAAGTGTTAATAATAATTGATATACTAACAAATTTATTGAGCAGCTACTATGTATAACATATTTTTTGGTCTAAGTACGTTTTATTTATTTATCAGAACTTGGTCAGGAAAACAACTTCATTATAACATTCTTTTCAAAGGAAAATATTTTATATTATTGTGGTTTGTAACACACTTTCCAGAATTGAATTGAAACCAAAAAACGTAAAAACTTTTTAGAATATTTCTAATCTGAATATTTCTGATCTGAATTCCTTAGTTTATTTTTTAACTCAACTTAAGAAAATAAAAATAGATTTTAAATGGTTTTTTTTTCTCTCTTTCTCTCTTCAGGTGTGAAAATTAAGCCTAAAGAAAAGGATATGCCAGAATCAGATGATTTAAAGAGTTTTCGGTCACATGTAACTTTAAAACCCACATGTGAAGTCTTTCCTAAGCAGAATTCCAAGTTAAATTTGGAAATTCCTGATCCTAGATTGCCCCAGAAATCTATTTCTGAGTCAATGAATAGCTTAATTTTGCCTGAAGATGCTTCCTGTTTAGATACACAAGAAGAGTTAATGTCTTCTCCAAGCCCTTTGTTTGTACATCAAAGTAAAACCATCAGTAAGTCTTTAATTTCAGAATCTAGGCAACCCAGCATTTTATCTCATAATGTATCTGTGATTGCTGATCTGCATTTGAGCACCATTGACTGGGAAGGTACTTCCTTTAGTAATTCTCCAGCTGCTCAAGGGAACACTGTCTCTCACCAGGCAAAGTCAGAACCTGAAACGACCATCACTGATAGCTTTGAAAACATCCCAGGACAATTGTCACGTGATTCAGAATGGTGCGCCACAAGCATCAGTAAAGCGTTGGATTTCAATGGGAATCTTCAAAAGGCTAATGTTGAAGAGCATCTACTTTCTGGCATTACTGATTTACACCTTCAGGATTTGCCTTTAATGGAACAAATACGTATAAAATCATCACATACTCTGGATAGTGTTCATCCCGGCGTTGACCGGAAAACTTTGTCCCTATGTGAGACAAAAGAACATTGTATTGCTAACAGCAGTTCTGCATGTCCAGCACACCTTTCAAAGGATCTTCCAGGAATTCATTTGCAAAATGAATCCAGAAACTCTGAAGTTCTAAAAGGAGACCAACTGTTCAAACAAAACTATGCAGTGAATACTTCTGCACTTCGTTCTGTCAATATCCCGGTAGTGAAGACCTCCAGTGTGAGGATCGGACCATCGAAGGCTGCTTTACGTCATGGCAGAAAAGGTGATGTCCAAACCACTCAGAGAACTGCAACAAAGAAGACCGTGTGCCAGGGCAGACCTTCCTCTGATGAAGAAACTGTCCCAGTGTTTGAGAAAGCCAAGTACACAACTCAGAAAGCAAAGCAGTGTTCTCAGAAGCCTAACTCATTCCAATTCAAGAAAAGTGTCACTAGCCAGTTGAGTAACCCTAAGAAACATGTTAAAGAAAACGAGGCTTATAAAACAGGTGGAAATGAAGAAAACTGTTTCCCTGATGCAGCACAAAGTTCTCTGAGTTTTCTGCAATGTCATAAAGAAAAAGATGACACTGGTTCTTGTTTGGATAGTCCTCTTCCTTTATGTCAGAGATTAAAACTAAGGTTCCAGAGCACTTGAAATTAAATAAAAAATATTTTTAAATACTTTATTTTCCTAGTACTGTCAGCGTTAGAAAGGGCAGAGAGAAGGTGTCTAATTAATGTTTGGTAGAAAAGTGTAATGTGATTCTATATATCATGAAACACTTGCCATTTTAACCAAAATTGTAATAAAAAATGTAACCTAAAACTTTAGTTTCACAATATGATCTTCTGTGGTGAAAACTTCAGATAATATATTTTTGCCATACTTTTATACCATTTTTTATATTCTTAGTGGTTATTCCTTTTTGTAACTTTAAAATGTTACCATAGCACTATGATATATATGTTTCACGTATTTGCTCATTTTTATCCATTCCTTCCAGAAGTCTCTAAAGTACTTGTGTGTACCCTGGCTTGCTCACAAGAGGCTGACTCTCTATAATTGCCTACATCCTCTGACTGTCACCTATTAATTCCTTTCCTGAGAGGTACGTTGTCACTCAGTGTGAAAATACCTCTAGTGTCCTCTTCCAGGTCTGGTCTTCTTCTCCTTCTCCTTTGTGAGGGGCAAAGTGGAAAAGGAGAGAGTGAAAATCATGGTTGTCAAGGTTGGATAAACTCAGGACAGCTGCTCCTTAGATATCCCCACAAGTTCACAGGTATATCGAATGGAAAAAGATTAGGAAAATAGAATTTAAAATTGAAAGAGGAGTAGAAACTTGTTCAGGATAACACAGCTAATTCATAGTGGTATAGGAACTAGAACCCATTTTTTTTTTTTTTTTTTTTTGCTCCTAATT